>JAQZBX010086026.1:0-13050 GCA_029593785.1 Cabassous unicinctus | reverse complement strand
GGTAGTTTGGCTCCCACACACGCAGGAGCGGCTTGATCAAGGTGCTCTGCCAGCTGTGCTGGCCTGCAGTCCCACCCTGGGGGAAGAGCAGCAGCACCAGATGGACTCTTGGCAGTGAGGGTAGGATCATGAACTGCCAGCTGCTGAGAAATGTCGGTTGGCTGCCCCGATGCATGGGCACAGAGCGTGAGAACACGAGTGATAGCTTGTGAAATGGTGCGATAATGGAGGCTGCCGTGGGCTTGGGACACAGTCAATGAGTGGACGGAGCAGGACACACACACAGATCTTTGGGGGATGTTCAGGAAGGGTGGAAACTGTTGGGAGAGCTTCGATACGACCCCTTGGAGGACCATAGGGATAGTTTTTCCTTACCCAAAATGGGGCCACAATTACAGTGGGGTGGGGGGTGGGGCAGAATCCTTGCCTTGAGCCCAAAAGGCTGGAACAGCAGGATTCTTGTCAAAGAGGAAGAGGATGGCCTTGGATCCCCACTGGGTTCCAGGAAACTGTCCCATGCCCCTTTCCCTTGGGTCTTCCGGCCCTGCCAGACCCTCGAGGGATTCAGCCCAGCTGAACTGCCAGGTCTCATTTTGCTGACATGAGGAAACCTCTGTGTTTGGGACGGGGGGATGCAGCCTTCATGGTTTTCAACTGCAAAATGGGAATACTAAGAACTGCCGTGGCGGGGTTGTTGTGAAGGCTAAATCAATTGAGGCCAAATCTATTACTATCATCAGCTCAAATTTCTTTTACTGGGGAAACTGAGGCACAATGAAGGTGAGAGATTTGTACATCTAGAGAGAAACCAGGCAGAATGGGGGGAACCGTTTTCGAAAACCCTTAGGTTCATCTAATATCTACTGGGGGTCCTGGTCCTGGGCATACAAGACGGACAAAGCAAGTTAACAGACCAGAAAGAAAAGAAGCAAAGGACACTGGGGTTGGGTGCTCCGTTTGAGACCGTGGAGTGTCCCCCTTCCCTCTTCCCACCAATGTGGATGTCCATCTGCTCATAAAGAAAGGCAATAAGCAAAGTCCTCATGGAGAGAGAGAGACCTTCTCAGAAGGAGATGAGAGGCCAGAAACCTGCAGCCAGGGGGAAGATTCTGAAACTTTTCTGGAGAAAAAAAGTAGCAGCTTGAGGGTTCCTTCTCTGGCTTTTTTTTTTTTTTTTCCAGACTGTCCCTCGTGCATGCAGGAGTGGCTTGATCCAGGCGCGTTGCCAGCTGTGCTGGGTCTGCAGCCCTACCCTACAGGGCCAGATGGATTCTCAGCAGTGAGGTGGGGAGACTGGCAGGGAGTTGGGTCCCAGGCTCTCCCCTCGCATTCCTTTGCCCATCATATAATGGTACTTTCTGGCTGAACCCCTGCCATCAGCTCTTCTGAAACCCTGTGAGATTTCCTGGCACTGGCCCAGATCCCACTGGCAAAATCTCACGTCCCTTAGCTCTTGGTGAGTTCTTGGAGGCTCACAGGACCTTTCTCTTGCATAGGAATTGAAAAAAACCATTTGAAACAGGGATTTTCAAGGGCAGGGATAGCTTTGGGAATTGACTTTACTTCCCCAAGAAGTAAGTCTAGAAGGTTGAGTCTATAAGCAGAGTGCCAAATTTCTGTGAGTTGCAGACAAAATTTTAATGCCCTTGTATAACTTTATATTGAAAAAGTAAACACAGTCAAGATACCAGCTCTCTGTGGCAGATTCTTCTGTAATGCAAAGAATCATTTCGCCGATTCATCTTTGGTGGGATATCCATTTTGCAGATTAGGTTTGCTTAAAGCAGAGCCTGACTATAACTCCAGAAAGTCTAGAAACACGGTATAATTAAATACAGCCCCACTGGGGCAAAAGCTCAGTGATGGAAAGCCTTGTTCTCTGGGTATTTTAAAAGTCACTCCTCTCTAAATTGTAGGAGGGACATTAGTTTTAAAAAAAAACAGCATTACCTTGATAGGAAACACATTGTGTCTTATTTTTGTTTTATATTTCTCTGAATTCCAATGAGGTTGAATTTTTTTCCTTTTATTAGTTGTCAATATTCTGTGAAATTTCTGTTTACATCCTTCGCCTGTTCATCTATTGAAATTTAGTATTTTCTTATTGATTTTCAATTGCTTTTTACATATTGAGGCCATCAACTCTGTATCTTATTTGCGGCACTCTTTCCCCTCTAATTTGCCAAAATCTTTTTACCTACAGAACATCTTAATGACAATGTAGCTAAACCTCCTGAATTTTTAAAAATGCTCACTTCCATTGCTCTCATGGTCAAATAAGTACTCAATTATTTAGAAAAGAGGAAGGAAGGGAGGGAGGAATGGAGAGAGAGAGTGGAGGCAAAGAGAGAGAAAGAAAAGAGATAGAGAGAACAGAGATAAAATGAGGAGGAGAAAGTTAAAGATAAAGAGAAAAAGGAATGGGGAAGAAGGGCTGGGTTCAGAAATACCAGTCTCTTGTCCCTCTTTCTGCATGTCCTCCAGCATCGAGGCATCCAGAAATTTGGTATTTCTCACTCTTTCTAACACAACCTCATTTGGTTTCCAGGGTAGAATCCGAGAGCAGCCCACTTTGGTCCTTGAATTGGAAATGAGACACCACTCTGGCCCTCCTGACAAAACGAGCCCTCATTTTTTGGTCAGAAGACCAAGATCCCTCCAGATCTGCTGAGAAAGAATCCAGGAGGGGAAGGCACAGAGCAAGCCCTGGTTTCCCACTATGAGGGGAGAGGAGGGTCAAGAATCCCTCCGAGACCTTCCTTTCTGGGAACGATCCACTATGATGAGTGCAGACAGTGTCCCCAAGATTTGTTTCTGGGTTAGGAGATGTTCACCCTGCCCCAAATGTCTGAAACTGCAGGAATGCACTAATTAGCCATCAGGACTCTAATGGCTACTGGCTGCTCAGCCATCTTGGAATGGCCACCCAGAAGTTGGCACCACCTTGGAATGGGTTCTCAGAACTCAGGTACCATCTTGGAGTGGCTGCCCAGAACCCAGGCACCATCTTGGAGAGGCTGCTCAACTTTGGGTGCCATTTTGGAATGGCTGGTCAAACCTGGGAGCCATCTTGGAATGGCTGCTCAGTTCTTGGGTGCCATCTTGAAATGGCTGCTTGACCCTTAGGTGCCATTTTGGAATGTCCACCCAAAACTGGGCACCATCTTGGAATGGCTTATCAGCCCTTGGGTGCCATCTTAGAATGGCTGCCAAGAACCCAGGCATCATCTTGGAATGGCTGCCTAGAACTCGGGCACCATCTTGGAATGGCCACTCAACCCTTGGGTGCCATTTTGGAATGGCTGCCAAGAATTCAGGCACCATCTTGGAACGGCCACCCAGAACTCAGGCACCATCTTGGAGTGGCCACTCAACCCTTGGGTGCCCTTTTGGAATGGCTGCCCAAAACCAGGCACCATCTTGGAGTGGCCACTCAACCCTTGGGTGCCATTTTGGAATGGCTGCCCAAAACCAGGCACCATCTTGGAGTGGCCACTCAACCCTTGGGTGCCATTTTGGAATGGCTGCCCAAAACCAGGCACCATCTTGGAATGGCCACTCAACCCTTGGGTGCCATCTTGGAATGGCTGCTCAGCCCTTGGGCGCCATCTTGGAATGGCCACCCAGAACCTGGGCATCATCTTGGAGTTGCGTGATGACACCTGGTATTTCAGAGGGCAGCGTGTCCTCAGACTGCCAGGAGAAGTGAAAGACACACAGAGGGGGGTTCATCAGGTGTACCACTATGGGCCCTTCAGGCACAGGGGTGGGGGTCAGAATTCTCATGCACATCAGTTTCCTGATTGTCTTTTCAGGGGCTCCCCAAAGAGACATGGTTTGGGTGGAGCAGATGGGGGATGAGATGTCCTGGTGAGCCTAGTCTATGGAAAGCAGCACAGCAAGAGGCCAGGTGATGTGGCTGAGGACCGTTTCTGTGTGAGGAGCAGAAGGTGGGCGGAACCTTCTCCTTCTTCCTTCACATTTGACATCATGCAAAAAGCCGCTCGAAGCTCTTCCTGGCGGCATGCTGACGCCTCCCACTGCCGCCCCAGAGCCCACTCTCCCCATCTCCACACCCGGAGAACGCATCCCCCGATCCAAAGGGTGGCCCCAGGCTGGGGGCCGGGAGGAGGACACAAGCGGTGGCCTCGCGAGGAGACTTACGTGAAGGCGAAGGCCACCAGGGCCCCACTGACCACAATGAAGTCGAGAATGTTCCAGAGGTCGCGGAAGTAGGCGCCCTGGTGCAGGACAAGCCCCAGGTCGATCATCTGTGGAGGGAGGGGAGAGTGCACTCAGACCCCTCACCCCCACCTCGGGGAGCTGCTCCTACCCTTCTAGCTTCTGAGGAGGGGGCAGGAGGACTGGTAGATCCTTCTCATCCCACAGGGTTGGGACAGCGGCCAGAGGACTGGGGTCCAGGTATCTGAATCTCTGGGGAAGGAATGAGGAGCCTCTGATATTGAGGCCCCCTTACCCCCCACGAAAGGCAGCTCTTTAGGCCCAAGGGCCAAACTTGGGAGTCTACCTGACTCTACTTTCTCTTATACCCCACGGTCCGATCCATCAGCAGACCTTGTCGGCTCTGTTCCCCAGCCTTTCCGAGAATCTGCCCATCTTCACCCACTTCTCACGCCCAGGTCCCTACCTGGCCCTGCCCCCTGTCATTGCTCATGTGGACCAGGGCAGTTGCCTCCTCCCTGGTTTCGTGCCAAATCTGTTCCCACCCCCAGCAGCTGAGGGGCTCCTGGGAACACCTGAGTCAGGGCATGTCCCTCTTCTCCCTATCACCCTCCATGGCTCCCACCTAACTTGGAACAAATGCCCAAGTCCTCCCTGTGGCCCATAAGGCCCAACATGCTCTGCCTGGTCTCCTCCCTGCCTCCACCTCCTCCCACTCTCCCCCACGCTCACCCCCTTCCAGCCACACAAGTCTCCCTGCTGCTCCTCAACTATAATAAGCATTTTAAGGGGGTGAGCCTCAGCACCAGGGTGGCATTTTCAGGTGCGCAGAATCCCTTGGAGCTCAGGCTCTCTTGACACTCACCTTGATCACCATCTCAAAGGTAAAGACACCTGTGAAAACGTAGTCAAAGTACCGCAGCACCTATGGGGAAAAAAGCAAGGGCAGCGGATCATGGCTTTGCTCCAACAGAGCCTTCGTGGCCCCACCGAATGGTCCACTGGGACGTGCAGCCTCCAACAAAGTCCCCAGGGAGCAGAGTCTCCACCTAAAGGTGTAACGCAGCTGCCTAGTACAGCTGGGCAGGGTGTGCACTGCACAAGAACCTCCTCCCATCCCTTCTCATTGATAGCTCATATTTGTATGCTGTGAATGGAACTCTCCAGCAGATGGCAGCAAAGTTCTAACCAAGTCCCTCTGTTAGGCCAGTTTGCTTACCAATGGGAAAGGGGCCTGTTTTATTAGCCCAAAGCCCCATATGGACTAGAGGTGGCTCGGGGAAGTTCAGGGGCAACTCTGTTACTGCTGGTGAGGGGTCTGGTCCCCAGTGCCCTTGACCTGCTGGGTCTCCTGGGGGAGAAATCATTTCCACTTGGTGTTTTCTAAGCACGACCAAGCCAGACGACACTGGGGGACCAACCTCGCTGTCTCTCCCCACTAGAGTGGGTTGAGTCTCCCCCTCCGTCTCTACACTGCCTCCCCCAGGGCCAAGCCCCCACCGTTTCTGCCTGGATGAGCCACATCTGGTGGCCTGGTCCCTCTCCAGGACCCTCCACAATGGTGCCTCTGGTGTGACCAGCACGTGGGATACTCAGAGGGTCAACTCCATCAGATTCAGGAGTGCTAAGGAGCTGCTGACAATTAACGAGCATGACAGCCAGAGGGCTTCTGGGAGCACCTGAGTCAGGTCACGCCCTTCCTCTCTCCAGAACCCTCCATGGCTCCCACCTCGCTTGCAGCAAAAGCCAAAGTACTCCCGGTAGCACATGAGACCTGGCGGGATCTGCCCTGTCACCTCCTCCCATTCGCCCCCTTCGCTCACTCTGCTCCAGCCACACTGGCTGTTCCTGTCTCAGGACCTTTGCACAGTCTGTTCCCTCATCCTGGAAAGCTCTTCCCACAGATTCCGCCTTGCTCCCTCCCTCATCTAACTTATGCCCTGGCTCAAATATCTCCTTTTCAGGGATGCTGTCCCCGAGCCCCCTCTTTAAAATTCCATCTCCTGGCACTGGCGATCCTGCTCTACCAAGTCTGCACCTCCCCCCGCCCCCCCAAACATGCTCTTTGATGTACTTATTGATAATATCAGTGTCCATCTCCCCCACCCAAATGTCAGCCCCCTGGAAGCAGGGATGCTTGTCTGTCTTGTTCTGTGAGCATCTCCGGCTCACAGATCAGGGCCAGGCAACACAGTAGGTGCTCAAGAAACGCTTGTCGAATGAACGCACGAGGAGCTGGAGCTGGCATGGGTCCTGCAGGAGGTGGGCTCTGTGATCTGTGCGTCACGGCTCGCATCTGCATTCTATATAGCACCCGAAGGGGAATCAGAGGCCTGAGCGGCCAGTGGGGCTGACTTCCTGGGCAGGGGGCTGGGAGGCTCTGGGTAGGCAGAGGGGGCGGCGATGGGAGAGCATGTCACGTGCAATGGGAGGTGGGCAGAGCTATTTGCTGATGCCCCGTGAGCTCTGGGAGGGCTGGGACAACCTCGTACCTTGTAACAGCCTCGATGTTCAGCTTAGTGCCTGGCACAGAGTAGCTGCTTATTAAATAATTATTAAATGAATGGGAGGGATGGGGGGTTGGGAGTCGGGAAGCAGGGGAAAGGGCTGACCAGGCAGTTGGGTAAATCAAAATCGGGAAGTTTAATAAGCTGGGCAAGAGAGAATCAAAAGAAGAATCAATTAGTTTGAACCATAGGAAACTGCTAATGTTTAGATCCTTTGACCCACAAAAACGGCAGTTTGCTCTGGTTCAGTGTAATCCGCAGACGTGCTCGATCTCATTCGTAATTAGGTAAACGCAAACCCAAACCCCAATGAGACCCCACTGCTGCACCCGCCAGACCGGCAAAACGCAAAGAGCCGACAACGCCAAGTGTTGGCGAGGACACGGCGCGACGGCCGCTCAACATTCTCGCAAGGCTGACCGCATGCAGAGTCTACGATCCCGCTTTCAGACCCCGGAGAAACTCCTGCCCAGGTGCCTGGGGAAGTACATCCACGATGGGGCGTGGTGAGCCTGTTTGAAAGAACTCAGCACTGAGAAAACCCAAAATGTGCGCCGACAGGAGGCCGGGTAAACACATCATCGCATCGGCTGGTGAAGTATTACACGGCAATGAAAAAGAACGGCCGTCGTTACCTGCTGATCTCACAATCTTGGGTGAAAGAAGCGAGGTGCAGCTCTTTCATTTGTTTCGAGTTAGAAACAGATAAATTCTAGTGTTTAGGGATGCGCGTGCAGGTGGGAAAATTAGAAAGATAAAGCTAAGAAAGGCTCATCCCAGAGATTGGGGTGGTGGCCTCTAGACCAGGGTTTCTCATTTTCTGTACTCTTGACATTGGGGCCGGATCATTCTCTGCCCTGGGGAGCGGTGGTGTGGACACCTGTACATTGCAGGGTGGTAAGCAGTATCTCTGGCCTCTCTCCCCTAGATGTCAGAAGCACCTGCCCCCCCCAATTGTGCCACCCCAAAATGCCTCCAGACCTGGCTTAGGGCTGCAAACTACAACCCTCGAGGGAAGGAGGTGTGAGTGTGTGTAGATCTTGGAGGCGGACGCGGAGAGTTTTTTTCTATTCTGTTTCTTACCCTGGATGCGTGCTTTAAAATCATTGCTAAATGGCTCACGCATTTTTTTATGCACTTTTCTGAAGCCTGCTCTCTATCAGTTGATAAAAAGAAGTCAGGGAGCAGTGGCAGCTGGGCATCGGCTGGCAGTACGGGGTCACAATGTTCTTGACAAGGAGGGGACCTTTAAGGAGAGACGTCTCAACGGTGCCACGGAGCGGTAAGGCGACAGGGGAGCTCCTTGCTTTGCAAACACCCTGCCCAGGCTCCCCCAAGCCCTGCAGTTGCTCCTGGGCCACCGTGCCCGGCCCCTCCCTTCCCACCCTTTGGGGTGCCCTCCCCAGATCAGGCTCCCGAGGTCTCTGGGGGGGAAGCGGCAGCAGGAAATAAGAGTTAGTCAGAAGGTTTCAGCCCTGCCCTGGTCCCAGCTTCCTCTGAGAGCTGTGCTCTAATTATTTCCTTCCATCTCCCCCCATCAGGTCAGGTCCCGAGGGGGGTTACCGTCAGGCCGGTGAAGGAAGGGAAAATGCAAGGTAAGCTGCAGTGGGCGGGCGCCCCAGGCTTGATTTATGGGGCTGGCCAGCCAGCGCAGGCTCCTAACCTACTTACAGAGGGCGGCCAAGCCTCCCTCAGGGAATAATGCGCCTTTGGCTCTGGGCAGGGAGGGGGCAGGGAAGGGAAGGAGGTGCCACCGCCCCAGTCTCTGCCGGGCTTTGGGGGTCAGGCCCAGTGCCCAGTCACCCCTGCCCTTGCCTGTTCGTGACTCGGTTTCCCATCCAAACCCCCTGGCACAAACTCAGTCAGGGAGGCGAGGCTCGCCGGCGCCTGGCACACAGTAGGTGCTTAATAAACGCAGGCTGTTGAGGCCAGCAGTGGGAGCTCTGGGGGAGGCAGAGTTTGAATTCGGCTGTGTGATGCCGGACAGGCCACTTAATTCTCCCCGGGCCTCAGTTTCCCCATCAGTCAAATGGGTTTTCCTGGGAGGGTTTTTTTTTTTTCCCCAAGGAATATAGTAAGCACTCAGTTCACAGAGGCCGGCATCAGATCCCAGACCCCAAGCGGCACTTGGCCCCCAAAGGGCTAAAATTTTAGTGCTATGGGGTCAAATAATCCTGTCTTTCGAAGGCTGGTGTCGAGATGGAAAAGGTGGCTGGGGGTGAGTGGGCTGCCCAGGGGGATGCCCCTGGAGCGTCCCCCCACTGGAGACCCTCATGTATGCTCCAAACAGAGCCTCGCCAGGGGCTCTTGTAACTCTATGCCCCCAGCCGGGCGCACAGAGCTGCCACCTCCTCCGGGAACAAGAGTGCCCCCAAAGAATGGGGGCTGCTTCTCCCAACCAGCAGCCACGGAGGCCGAGGCCAGTGCTGCCCAGAGGTGGGAAGGTGACAAGGTGGGGTCGCTTGGAGGGAGAACTTGAGGCAGAGGCCTTTTACCAACGGGCATGGACGATGCGATGGGTTGAACTGCGTCGCCCAGACGTGCTTAAGTTCTAATGAGCCTGGTCACGTAAAAGGGAAGTTATTTGGAAATGGGGTCTTTGAAGATGTGCTTTGTTAAGATGTCAATGGGAAGCAGATGTGGCTCAAGCAGTTGGGCGCCCGCCTACCGCACGGGAGGCCCCGGGTTCAGTTCCCGGTTCCTCCTAAAGACGACGAGCAAGACAAAAAGCTGACCCAACGGGCTGGTGCGGTGAGATGACACAACGAGATGACGCAACGATGAGACACAATGAGGAAACACAATGAGAGACACAATAAAGCAGGGAGCAGAGGTGACACAAGCAATTGGGCGCCTCCTTCCCAAATGGGAGGTCCCGGGTTCGGTTCCTGGTGCCTCCAGAAAAAAAAAAAGACAACGAGCACACAATGAACAGACATAGAGCAGACAGTGAGCGCAAATAACGAGGGTGTGGAAGAGAAATAAATAAAATCTTTTTTAAAAAAAAGATGAGGTCAAATGGGGTTAGAGTGGGTCCTGATCCAAGACGACTGGTGTCCTTATAAGAAGAGGAAAGGAGACAGGCAGGCATCGGGGAGACGGCAGGGTGACACGGCGGCAGATTGGAATGATGCAATTGCAAGCCAAGGGTCGCCAGCAAACCCCAGAAGCTGGAGGAGGCCAGGAAAGAGCCTCGCCTACAGGTTTCCTGACTGCACCTTGATTTTCACACTCTGGACTCCAGAACCGTGGGAGACTGAGTTTCCGTTGCCTGAAGCCACCCAGTTTGTGGCATTCTATTAGGGCCTCCCCGGGAACCTAAGACAGGTCTGTTTCACCATTCTGAAAACCAAGTGGTGTGACTCTACCCAATGTAACCCCTGACATCGTCCCCCAACATCACGTCCACCCCCGCCCCCCGCTTTTCGGAGACAGGAGAAAGTGGCCCGGGACAGAGGGGGCGGGGCTGGCTCAGGGGGACTCACATTGTTCCGCGGCGCGTTAGGCTGCACAGGGTCCTCGGCGGCGAGCGCAATGCTGCTCATGGCGATGACCATGAGGATGCACATCTCGAAGTAGCGCAGGTTCAGGATGTAATGGCACAGGCGGCGAAGGCTGTTGGGCACAGGCGGGTGTGCAGGGGTCCACTCAGACCACAGGCTCTCAAGGCCTTTCCTTTTACGATCCTCCCACACCACCCACCACCACCTGAGACCCCCCCGACTCCCAAGGCCCCACAACTGAACAAACCATCAAGTTCCTAAGGTTTGGGACCTTCCTGGGGTCTTGGCACCCTTAGCAAAGCAAGGGGGACCTTGGCTAGGGAAGACTTTCTCACGGCCTGTTTATAAGTCATTCCCAAATGACCCTCAGAGGACATCTCAATTCTCAGGCTGGGTGGAAGGATATGGGAAGGTTTTTCATGCAAAAGGTGGCCTGTGGTCAAACAAAATTGGACAACTCTGGACAGTCGATTTCCTTTTGTCTTTTAATTAGCGGCGTGACCTTGGGCAAGTTACTTAGCCTCTCTGTGCCTCTGAGCCCTGATCTGTGAAGTGGCCTGCAGGGGTCTGAGCACTGAAAGAGTTAATAAAGCACCTGTACCTGGTAGGGGTTCAAAAACGTTAGTTAATGAAATTAGGAAATGCAGGCCTTATCAGAGCCTTTAATATGCTAATGTAGTACTTAAATACTTAACCCTTAAGTGGAGCTAATAATAATGATTATGTTACAAGGCCAGGGTGGGAATTAAAATAAGGCTGAGTAATTATGAATAGGGCCACTGGAGGCAGACTGCCTGGACTCAAACCCCAACTCTCCCACTTGTTTGCTTTGTCACCTCAGGCAGCTGACCCCTCTGGGCCTCAGTCTCTTCAACTGTCAAATGGGGATAAGCCTAGTACCAACTCCAAAGGGCCATTAGGAGGACTTTGTATTTGGAAAGCACGCAGAGAAGTGCCTAGCACAGAGTAAGTACCACAAAAATATTCTGTAAGAAAATAAACCGGTCACCTAAATAAAAAGGTAAATGCACAGGGCGAGTCTCCAAGAGCTGGGCTGTAGAAAGCAGTCCCTCCCCCCAGCTTATTTGACAGGATTCTTCTTTGTTGAGAAGCATGTCGAGGTACCAGGGTATCAACGAATTCCCTTTGGAAAACTCCATCCTCAAACAAACTTCTGAGCCACCATCACAAGCTGTAATCAATTTCTCCCCTAAAGAATCCCTCTTCCTCAAGGATGCCCAAATCAGAGGGCTGAGGGCCAAGGAACGTCAGATACCATCTGCCCAGAATCCAAACCCCTGAGAGTCCCAGGAAGAGAGCTCAAGGGCCAGGATTGCCATGCACGGTTGTGCAGGTTGCACACTGCACGAGGCTCCCATTTCTAAGGGGCGCCCCTTACGTTACAGACAGTACAGGTTTGGATTTTGATGACAAGGATTGTCTTAAACTGATAGTGGGGGAAGGTGTCTTTGCCAACAAAATCAGTATATTCCGACAATTTTCCCTCTGACGTGCCTTGAGAAAGGGGCGTCTTTTTCTCAAGTTTGCTTGAAGGTTTTCTATGGACCGGTGGTGTCTAGGAGGCAGCTCTCCCTCATTGCCTTCTGCCTGGGCCTGCCCGCTGGTGCCTGACTCCCCCCACCCCAGAGGGAGCCCCGAGGCCCCTTGGCCTCCCGAGGAGCTGTACTCACGGATTAGTTGTGGACAGAATAAACATGGAGCTGTAGGGGGGCATGGGCTTGGGGCCGTCTTCCCCGGGATCCTCTTCCTCCTCCTCCTTCTTCTCTTCCTCCTTTTTTGGCAGTGGGTCTGGGTTGGCGTTTTTGTTCACTGTTGGGACAAGAACCAACACAGGGCTCCCTCCATGATTTCCCACCAGCGTCCAGGCTCCCATCTGCTCCGCAGAGCAGGCAACAACCAGCGGACACTTCTGAAGTGCTCACTACGTGCCAGGCTTCATGTTATGCCATTTAATCCCCACGTGGCCCTCTGAGGTTGGTACCTTTATCGTCCCTGTTTTAAAGGTGAGAAAAGGGGAGGCACAGAGAGGTGAGGCGACTTGCTCAAGGTCACACAGCTGGGAAGTGGCAGAGCTGGGATTTGAACCCAGGCAGCCTGGCACCTGACTGCCTGCTCCCAACCACTCTACAGCCATGAGTCTGGAGGGTCCCTCCCTCACGGGATGTTAACAGAGTTGTCCTCGTCCCGCTTGACCTTTGAACAGTTCCTTGGGGGCAGGTAGGGCGACCCCCAATAGCCCCATTTTCAAATGGGAATACTGAGTCCTCCACAGCCACATTGTGGGGTTTCCCCTCTGTTGAGCACATCTCCCCTAACCAGAGCGAGGAACCACCCTCCTTCAGGGCATCCACATAGCAGCCTTGCTATGTGTCCATAGGCAGATGGGCTCCCCTCTCTGAACCTCAGTCTCTTCGCCTGTCAAATGGGCACAGTGAAAAGATCCCCCTTGTAGGACTGGGGTGAGCAATAGATGAAAATTTCTTACACAGACGAATCCAGCTGCTCTTATCACTTTAGGAAAAACTACACTCAGTGGGTTATCTTCAAATTCCTCAGATCCTCTCTGATTCTGATCTCCTGGGGAGATCAGTCCTTCTAGGGCTTTGACCTGCACTATCCAATCTGATAGCCACTTGCCCCCACTGCTGCCATGCACTGAAATGCAACTAGTCCACATTAGCGTTTGAAGACTGAGCGTGGAAAGAAAAAAAAAAAAGAATGTAAAATATCTCATTCACAGTTTTAAAAATATCGGTGAATATTGTAGAGGCACGATAACATTTTGGATAGAAACAAATAACATTTGAGGTTTAAATAAAATAGATCATTAAAATGCA
>JAQZBX010086025.1:0-13045 GCA_029593785.1 Cabassous unicinctus | reverse complement strand
ACCTGTTATTATAATAATTATTATTTTTATATCTTTTATACATGAATATACATAAACAATAAGTGTATAATAAAAGTTGTGAACTTACAAAGTAAACATGCATAACATCATACAGGGGTCCCATACATCAACCCACCAGCAACACCTTGCATTGTTGGGAGATATTTGTTACAAATTATGAAAGAAAATTGTCAAAATCTTACTACTAACTATAGTCCTGATAGTGTATTTTGGTGTATTTTTTCCCCAACCCACCCTATTATTATTTTTTAAATATATTTTTATGACAGAAATTGTAAATTTACAAAACAATCATGTACATGTGCAAAATTCCCAAACAACACCCCTCTATCAACACATTTGTTACAGATTATGAGATAATATCAGGTTATTGCCAGGTCCATAGCATCCATTTGTCACACTTTTTCCATACTCCACCATTATCAACGCAGTACATCTTTGGCAGAGATGCATGAATATTACATTATTCCTGTTAACTACAGTCCATAATTCACTCAATTGTATTTTTCCCCTGTTCTCCACATTCCCACCACCCTGCAATAATGATGTATATCTGCTATAGCTCACCAAGGACACTCTGTACCATCAACCACAATTCTCATCCACCTCTGGGTTTACTGTGCTATTTAGTCCCTAGATTATTCTCTAGCTTTCCGTCAATTGGCATTTACATCCCTAGACTACCAGTTTCAGCCACATTCCCATTTATAAATCAGCTGTTACTCACTATAAATGTTACCATCAACTTTGTACATTTCCACACTTTTACAGTAAAGATAATTAAAACTTCTACATACATTAAACATCAGTAGTCCATCTCAGTCCTCCTCTTATCTCCTTTAAGAATCCACCATCTACCAACAGGTCTTAAAGATATTTTCCTACATTATCTTTTAGAAGCTTTATGGTTCTTGCTTTCATATTTAGGTTTTTTTTAATCCATTTTGAGTTAATTTTTGTATAAGGTGTGAGATAGGGGTCCTCTTTCCTTCTTTTGGCTATGGATATTGAATTCTTTCAGCACCATTTGTTGAATGGACTGTTCTGCCGAGCTGGGTGGGTTTGACAGGCTAGTCAAAAATCACTTGACCATAGATGTAAGGGTCTGTTTCTGAACCATCAATTTGGTTTCATTGGATTATGTGTCTGTCTTTATGCCAGTACCATGCTGTTTTTACCACTGTAGCTAGGAACAATGATTTAAAGTTTAGAAATGAGAGTCCTCCAACTTTGCTTTTCCTTTTTAAGATGTTTCTGGCTATTCAGGACCCCTTACCCTTCCAAATAAATTTGATAATCATGTTTCCCATTTATTTTAAAAATGCTGGTGGAATTTTTATCGGGATTCTATTAAATCTATCAATTTGAGTAGAATTGACATCTTGATGATATTTAGTCTTCTATTCCATGAGCATGGAATATTCTTCCAATTATTTAGGTCTTTTTAAAATTTCTTTTAACAATGAGTTGTAGTTTTCTGAATACAAGTGCTTTACATTGTTGGTTAAGGTTATTCCTGAATATTTGGATTTTATCTGTCATATTTTATTTTCACCATGCTTTTGACACTTTTAGTTACTTTCATTGAATTTGGTCTCTCTCTTCTGTCTTTTCTTTTCAGGCTGTAGCACACCCTTTAGTATTTCCTGCAAAACCGGTCTCTTGGTTACAAACTCTCTGTTTCTGTTTATCTGTAAATATTCTAAACTCGCCCTCATTTCTGAAAGACAGTCTTGCCAGATATAAGATTCTTGGCTATAAGTTTTTCTCTTGCAGTATCTTAAATATATCATATCACTGTCTTCTTGCCTCCATGGTTTCTGATGAGAAATCAGCACTTAATCTTATTGGGTATCCCTTATATGCTATGCATTTCTTTTCTCTTGCTGCTCTCAGAATTCTCTTTGTCTTTGGCATTTGACATTCTGATTAGTATGTGTCTTGGAGTTGGTCTATTTGGATTTATTTGTATGGGAGTACATTGTGCTTCTTGGACATGGATATCTATGTCCTTCAATAGGGTTGGGAAATTTTCTACCATTATTTCTTCAAATATCCGTTCTGCCCCCTTTCCCTTCTCTTCTCCTTCTGGGACACCCATGACACATATGTTTGCACATCTCTTGCTGTCATTTAGTTCTCTGAGACCTTGTTCAATTTTTTCCATTCTTCATCTGTTCTTTTGTATGTTTGCTTTCAGAGGCCATTACTTCAAGTTCAGCAATCCTTTTTTCTGCCTCCTCAAATCTGCTATTTTATGATTCCAGTGTATTTTTTTTTTAAGATTTATTTATTTATTTCTCCCCCCACCCCTTACTGTTTTGCACTTGCTGTCTGCTCTCTGTGTGTTCTGTGTGTGTCTTCTCTTTAGGCAGCACCAGGAACTGATCCTGGGACCTTCCAAAGTGGGAGAGAGACACTCAATCTCTTGCACTACCTCAGCTCCCTGGTCTGCTGCATCTCTTATTATCTCTCCTCTGTGTCTCTTTTTGCTGCGTCATCTTGCTGCACCAGCTCTTCCACGTGGGCCAGCACTCCATGCGGGCTAGCACTCCTGCGTGGGCCAGCATTCCACATGGGCCAGCACTCCACGTGGGCCAGCTCTCTGCTCAGGTCAGCTTGCTGCACAAGCCAGCTTACCTTTCACCAGGAGGCCCCGGGAATCGAACCCTGGACCTCCTATATGGTAGATGGGAGCCCAATTGCTTAAGCCACATCTCTTTCCCTGTATGCTTTCTTAATATGCATCAAGAAAATTGATTTGTTTTAAAAAAAAAAAAAACAGGGTGGGTTGGGAGAAAAATACACCAAATGTAAGATATGGACTATAGTTAGTAGTAATAATTTTTTTTTTTTTTAGTAGTAATAATTTAACCATGCTCTTGCATAGTTTGTAACAAATGTTTCTCAACAATGCAAGGTGTTTGTGGAAGGGTGATGTATGGGACCCCTGTGTGATGTTATGCACATTTATTTTGTAAGTTCACAACTTTTACCATACACTTATTTTTTATGTATGTTCATGTATGAATGATATACTTCAATAAAAAAATATGTATCAAGAAAATTGATTTGGTTGAAAAAAAAATTGTTGTTTTAATGAACAACATAATGAGGTCTTTAGAATCAATTTGGGAAAATTTCCCTCTCCCATGCTTCACCCTCTCCATCACCACAGAGATGAAATCACTTTGTATTTATTCTTTTTAAAAGAAAGAAAAATATAACATAGGGAAAATTTTTTGTTTGTTTCTCTGTTTTAAATTTCATCTTCTCTCCCCTGAAGCCTCTACAGATGCTTCATTTTCTAATTTAGCCCCTTGGTAACCTAAGTACCTCAACTGCTGCCCAGACAGAGGCAAGTGGGAGGATTCCTGGGGAGGAAGGTAGAAGAAAAGTTTCACATTCAGAAAATACTTGGCTTGGGTTTCATGAAGAGGGAAAATGGGTCAGTGATCCAGGAAAATCTTGTCGAAAAGCTGCCATCTAGTGTTCATTTTTGAGAACACATCCTCTCATACCAATCCTGTGGCTCTCAATTCCAAGGGCTGTTTTTACTGATGTTTTATTTTAAGACAATTTCATGACCAAAAAGGAAAAAAAAAAAAAAAAAAAAAAAAAAAAAAATAGAGAATTATATTTTTCATTTGGTTTTAATCATAGACATATAATACTGCCAAAATAGGACTTTGGATCAGTGGGTCAATATTTCTAAAATAAATGATCACATACTGAACTGATATAAATAGTAAAATTTAAAAATAATACTCAGGGGAAGCAGATGTGGCTCAAACAATAAAGCTCCCGCCTACCACATGGGACGTCCCAGGTTCAGTTCTTAGTGCCTCCTGGAGAAGGTGAGCTGGTGTTACAGGCAGACACAGCGAGCTGACGCAACAAGATGACACAACAAAGAGACATAAAGAGGAAAGACAATGAAAGACCCAACAAATCAGGGTGCTGAGGTGGCTCAAGCAATTGAGTGCCTCTCTCCCACATGGGAGGTCCCAGGTTCATTTACCGATGCCTCAAGAAGACAAGCAGACACAGAGAACACACAGTGAGCCCAAACAATGGGGGTTGGGGTGGGTGGATGGGAATAAATAAATAAAATAAATCTTAAAAAAAATAAAAAAATAATGCTCAGGCTATCTTGTCCATCCTTACTGTTAGTAAATGTTACCTCTAGTTTTGTTGGGGTGGGGGAAGGAAGAGAAGAGAAGAGGAAATCATTTTGTGTTTTCAGTATGCCAGCCTTTTCACAAACATTACCTTAGGTGGTAAGGCCTAAACAAGCCTTAAGTTACCTATTCCTAAAATCATTTTACAGATAAGGAATTGAAGTAATTGGCTTTATATCAGTGAGCAAATTAGCTAAAAGACCCTTGTTTGTCATACTCAAAGCTCATGTACTTATATCTATCCTACAATGCCTAACAAACTTTTTGAAATTCTGGGGAATGCTTGCAAACTCGGTTAATGCCTTCATAAACTGTTAGGCTTAAACAATTTTGATGGGAAATTCACTGCACTAAAAGGAACTTCTAAGCTCCCACTGATCTGCAGGACCATTTCCTTAAAAGAAATTGTACTCTTGAGACCCTAATCCGAACTTTCAAAATTCTAAGTTAAAGACTAGGGTGCTTTTACTTTTGAGTTTTACTAGAACCAATTCATGAAATATATGAGTTTTTACAATGATAACAGGCTTCAATTGTAATACATTTCAACTGAAATCCCATGTTTAACATTACTTAAAGCTTTAACCATTTCATTTTACTTCAGGAATCCAAATTCTTGCATAGAATGAAATACACTCTGCCCTCAAATCCCAATTTTGCTTTCTGTAGAAACTGCATTCATCACAATAGAGAAAAAAATAAACCCACAATTATTTTAATTAAAGTAAAACATTAAATTTCCTAGGTTCATTGTGTATTTAATCACTTCTTGAAATGTGACAAGCATTTAGCACAAAATTCCTTCGTTTGGGATGATGTTTTAGAAAACCAATAGGATTCATTAATGAATCATTTATCAAAGAAAAAGCGAGTCATTGGTTTGACACCCACCTTTCTAGATGTGGGCTACTGCTATTGGGCAAGATGATTTTTCTTTAATTCTGACAATTCTATAAGGTTAGTAATAACTGTGTGATATTCAGGCAAACTGATATTGCAAATAACCGCAAATTGGGGTGGAGGGGACGACTCAACAAAATAAACATTTATTTATTGTTCATGTCACAGTTCAACATGGATTGGTGGGTGCTCATCCCAAGCCACTCAGTTGTTCATGGAACCAGGCTCCTCTGCTTAAGCATCTTCACCACTTCAACGCAGGCAAGACCTTTAAATCTTCTCCTCATCCCACCCTACCTCTTTAGGACTCAGGCTTCAGGACCAAGCTGCTTACCCATTTCTTTCCTGTGGCTTGTTCTTATCAACCCAGAGTTAATTTTCTCTTTTTGATCATAAGATGCTGCTTTTAAAAATTTGATTTTAAAATAATTTAATTCATAGAATTGTCAGTGTCAGACCCAGTCATTCATTGTCAACCCATCTTTCTATACTCCACAAATACATTCAGGCAAAATATTCAGAAATTTTTCATATTTCATACTCTTAAATCGAAGCTTCCTGAGATCACTTTCGAAAGAAACATATGTATATAATTGTATCTGTATGTATTCTGATTGTTTAGAGGGCACCTCTCCAAACAAGCACTCATTCTTGAGACCTTAATATACATACATCTTATTTCAAATGCAAACAAATGTTCTACCTCCTGGCTTCCTTTGAGTATAAATTACTCCATTTTTATTTATTTCCAATTACCCCAATGTTAGGTTTTGGACAATAAAGGAATTCAATTCATTAAAATATACATCTGGGGATCAGTCTTCAGTCCATTTAACATGGGTGGGGTAGCTTCTGCACAGATCTTTTGGCAAGTACCCTTGTACTCTAAATATATCCTTTCTATGGGGTATCCTCCCAGGTGATAATGCATCAAGTAATTAGTCGTATATTGAGACAATTTAGTAGATTCCTTTCACCAAATAGTTTCTGGCACCCCCAAAAGAACAAAATCTGGAGGCTTGTCAGAACAAAGGCGGTTTTAAATTAGCAGCTACATCTGGACTTTGCTTCAGCATGTCTCTTGCTCTCTGTCCCTGAAACAAGGGGTGGCTGAGTACACATGCTGTGAAGGCTTGTCAGTTGTGCCACTTCTAATATCAGAGGCAGATACTGCTTCAGAGAGTGGAGAGGTTTTGAGTGGTAGAAATACTTAGCTAGGAGGAAAACAAAGTACTTTGGTCAAATCCTTCTTCTCAGATAGAATTAATTAATGCAAAGATTCTTGTTTCTCAAGTATCATTTCCTAGCAGTATGGAGCATCTGTTTCTTGCTTCTCTTCAGATTTTATAAGTGGTTCCAGGATCACTCATGAATTAGCTTAGCACAGTATTTGCAACAGCTGTGACCATGGAACATTTAGGAATATTAAAAAATTCACATTATCCTTAAAGTCATAGATATGTAGGCCACGACCTAATATGCATGACATATGATGCTGATTGTTAACATTAGCCACTGTATGGACACTAAATGCTAGAATCATGTTAGTTTTATTTTTATAAAAATATTTGATAAGATTTAATTATATTTTCCAAAAATTAAAATAGTTCACTACTAACATAATTTGATTTGAAATCTTTATATTCATTAATTATAACACATTTTGTCTTTTGCTTTTAGTACATAGCTTTGAAAACTTTAGAAGAAAAATAACTTCAAAAATATTTTAATTTTAAACAGTAATTTAATTTACATTTGTTAATGAAAAATATTAAAATTTTGTATACTTTGAATACAATTACATTTTATATTTTTAATCATTTAGGTCAGGGCAGCAAGATTTTTCTGTAAAGATAGCAAATTATTTTAGGCTTTGCAGTCTAGACAATCTCCAGAGCAACTACTTAAACCTGCTGTTGTACCCCAAAAGCACTCACAAGCAATACATAAATGAATGGACAGCTCTGTTCCAATGAAACTTTTATTAAAACAAAACAATAACAAAACAGTTGGTGGACCAGATTTGGCCCATGCCTGTAGTTTGCTGACCCCTGATTTAGAACATTACTGTCAAGAGAGCCCAAAAGATGTTAAACCTTAATTATATATTGCTTAATGGGTACAGCATTTTAGGTATGATGAAAGGCTTGGTAATGGATGGTGGTGACGGCAGCACAATATTGTGAATGTAACTGAACTGCACACACATAAGTTGTTGAAATAGGAAATTTTGTGTTGAATGTATGTTATCACAACAAAATTTTAAAAAGTAATTTTAATGTAACAAAAATCTTAATTATAACAATTAGTGATTTTGGTGAAATGAGAGCAAGAAAAATATTAATAAAAAACTTTTGAGTTATGTGTACCTTAATTTTATTACTCCTCCAAACACCAACAACCCATTAACAGAACTGAACAGATGCAATATTAAAGTTTTTTAAGTTATTTTCAGTCAACTAAAAACAATAGGTTTACACATATTTTTCAGTTTTGTCATTACAAAGGTATATTTGTAAAGAACATTTATTAAGCAGTTTGTTAGCTCAATTTATAAATTTTGAATGTGTTACAGATATTTGGCACATGAGACTCCATTTGGATTCTTGTACTAGGCCCTCCAAATGCTTCTCCCTAAGTTTTTCCTGAGGCCTTTCTGCAATTGCTCCTGAGATTTGTGAGTGAAGGAATTAAGGATCTTATCTTTCTTTTTTTAGGTCTCATCTTCCAAAAGATACTTTCCAAAAGATACTAGACAAGCCAGGATGAGAAAGTTATATGTTTTCCCCACTAATATTTTAGGAATCCATAGTCCCAGGATCCTTCAAGAAAAACCCACCTTTGGGGTCATCCTTAGAATTCTAATTCCAGATTATATAAACAATGAGAAACACAATGGTTTAAAATGAAGTGAGTCATATGCCTATGGCTCCCATCCCCAAACTTGGACCCACGCCCATTAGCCTAGGGAGGAAATACTGGACACCCAGATTTGATGGGGCCATATAGCAAAGATAAAAGATGGATAACGTTAACACAGGCAAAAGACAGACACAGGCTCTGTTTACAAATCTCATCAAAAAGGACATGCTTTCAGAATGAAAATCAACTCAAGGACTGAGATTAACTGCAGCATTCTGGGCAGTAGAGGCCTAAGGACAAGAGTTTTACCAAGAGAGTACTTTGTCTTCATCCTGTTCCAGCTCTGCTGTTTTCAGGATCCGAACTGCTCCAGATCCTGTCAACACTAGCACTTACACCAGTGCCCAATTTCCATGAAGTGCCCTGGAAACCTGTCATAGTTATTACCTTGTTGGAATTGTCTCATTTACCATTCTATTCTTTCTCTCCATAAAAAACAGAATGGATCAAGTGACTGAACACCTTACTAAGAAGGAAAAACTCTACTGAAAGAATTTTTGAAAAATTTGGAAAACTGTCAGCCTCCTCATCTATAAAGTATGAGGATAGTCCTACTTCATTGAGCTATTACTCCAAAGCTTTCCATTTAAAGCACTGGGAATACAGCTCAGTGGGAAAGAATGGAGGGAACATTAATTACTCCCACAAACTCTGAGCACCTACTGTGTGATCTAGCCTTTGGAATATAGCAAAGAATAAAGCTGACAAAAATTCTTTCACTTTTGGAGCTCACATCTCAGTGGGGAGATGGAGCAGATAAACAATATAACTAAGAAATTAAGTAAAGTATAGCATGTAGGAAGTGATAAGTGCTATGGGAAATTAGGAAAAAGTAGAGCAGGCTAAGAGGAGGTCAGGAGTGCCGGGTGGTGAGTTACAATGTTAAATAGGGTAATCAAGACAGTCCTCTTTGACAGGATGGCATTTGAGGAAAGACTGAAAGAAGTGAGGAAGTTAGCCCAAAAACTATGTGAGAAAGAATGCTCTAGGTAGAGGGGTTAGCTAAAACAAAGGCTGTAAGGCAGAAGCAAGTACAGGGGTTTTCCAGGACAATAAGGCCAGTGTGGCTTGAGGGAGTAAATGGAAGAAAAGTGATAAGCTCTGAGTCCAAGGGGTAAGTAGGGTGTGCCGTGTGGTCTCATGAATACCTCTCCAGATCCACTCTTCACCTTTCTACACCCTGCTCTGTGCTCAGGGCTCTGTGCCCAACAGGTTCTCTTGCCTCCTGGCTACCTATTAGATCTTCCAACAGGGGCACTTGCAGAACAGAGGGAGTGAAGGAAGTGAGGTCAGGTCTGGATATTTATTTATTCCTCCAGCTACCTCTATGCAAGATTTTCACAGGCTGGCTGCACGCCTGCCCCTCAACTGACAAGTTCAGCTTGTAACAGGTGGCCATCCCTACAGTCCTCTCTGTCTTTGGATTCTGATAACTACTCCCTCTCTTTACCCCTACAGGCCTATGGGTGGTATCAAAGCTCTGCTGTTACTAGACCTCACTGTACTGCACAGTCCTTTATGATTTCCTTTCCTATGCTCACACCTTTGAAAATAGTTCCTTATTAAATTCTCCTCATCAGAACACAACAGAATGTGCTTGCTGTTTCTTGCTGGAACCCCGAATGATAGAGGAGATAAGATCATTTGGGGTCTTGTAGGCCATTTTAAGGAGTTTGGAATGAAACATGGAGCCATTATAGTATTCTGAGTAGAGTGATGTGATCTGACTTAGCTTTTAAAATAATCACTCCAGCTGCCGTATTGAGACTATAGAGGGGTGAGGGTAGAAACAGAGATGTTAGGAGGTTGCGAAAATAATCCTGATGACCCTCAACAACAAAAAAATTATCAATTCAACTTAAAAATGGGCAAAGGACTTGAATAGATATACAAATGGCCAATAAGCACATGAACAGATGCTCAGGATCATTAGCTATTAGCGAAAGGCAAATGAAACTACAATGAGATACCACTTCACACCCAGTAGGATGGCTATAATCAAAACTGTATTGGAGAGTTTCTGTCTGCAGTGATGAAACCAAGGGGGCAATGAATGTTGGTGATGGTAACACAATATTGTGAATATAATTAATATTATTGTAATTCGGTAATATTGAGTAACTGAACTACACAATTCAGTAACTGAGTTTTGTAGTATTGAAACGGGGCCTTCACACCAAAGTATAATATAACTTGAAATAGGAAACTTAGCAATTAAACTCTGCCCAAATCCATTGACTAGCATAAGGACTGGCTAATCTTTCTTGGGAACACTATGTATGAAAGCAACACACAGATCTGGCAGTTGAGCACTTCAGGCAGTTAAGAAAATTCGTTTTACCTTTGCTGAACGTTTGGCACATTCAACCATCTGTTTCTAGGCAGCACAAAAGACCTAAATTTGACAGTCTGAGGGCTAATATTAAAAGCAAAAACGAAGATTGCAACAATCTGACTTTGATACACTGAATGGAACCAGGGCGCACCTGCACCTCCGATTTTTTCAATTTCAGGCCAAAGGAGGCTCAATCCAAACGTTCCTGAGAAACATTCCTGCTCAGGTTCCCCATCTGTGAAGGCTCACATCTCCGGGGGCAGAGATGTTTGAGGTGCCTCAAACGCGTCACTTGCGCTCCCTGAGGCTTACAATACGGACATTGCTTAAATGACCTTTATAAGGGGTCCGCACCAACACCTAAGCCCACCCAGGACCTTCCCGTTTCGTAACGGAGGCTCCACGGAGACCCATCATGAAACACTACCTCTCCGACCCAGGAGAGCCCCGAGGCTGGCGAGACCTTCAGCTGGTCGCTCCGTGGTCGCGTCTCTGACGTCACCGCTCCAGAAGGCCGGGTAGACGGCGTGGAAACTTTACTACCAAGTGGAGCGCATTGATTTCAGCCAATCCCGTCCTAAAAGAATCCCGCGGGTGGCCGAGCATCAATTCCTCCTTCCTGCCCAAGTATTCCCTCCACCCTCTTGTGAGGCCTGGGTCAACCCCGCTCCAAACGGCTGGAAGCGTCAATGCTGTGGCTTTAGCTCAGGTGCAACGCGGAGCAGCCCGGAAGAACCAAAACCAGAGCGTCCGTCAGTTGACCCACGTGACTCGCTAAGCGTCCTCCCTAATGGTGAGGGCTTTTACCCGTAGATGGTGTGTCACGTGAGGCACCCCAAGTCCAACGGGTCACATGAGGCAGTCGGGAGAACTGGCACTCAGCTTTTCCTACGCGTGAGCGGGAAATCTGCCACTAAGATGGCAAATCTCTCAAATGGCACCTTCGGTACTGGGCCACCTTTGTCCTTCTGCCTTTCTTCTCCAAGGTAGTAACCGTCTTTCCCTGTGTCTAGTGACGGTGGAGGGCCTGGGTCCTGACAACAAGAGAGGCTGAGACCATAGGGACAAGAACGTTTTTCACTTGGCGTCGGTTTAGATATCCCCGCTGTCGCGCTGAACGAGCTGCAGACACTGACAGCCTGCGTGGCTCCTTTGTTCGCAGCTCTCTGGAAGACCAGAGTTGGCGGTCCCGCCAGCGGATGTCCCCAGGTGACCGACCCAGCCCCGTCATTCTCTTCTCAGGAGCCCTTTTCTCCCCAAGCCATCGTCCCTAGAGAGCCAGTTCTCCCAGACCCTGCAGCCAACTTTCCATTTTTTCCTCTTGGGGCCATTACTTTCTCAAGCTATCTTACCCCCAGGGGGACCTTCACCATCATCTGGTTGTTTTAAGACTTCCTCAATTGTGGAAGCCCATGGGCCTGGACCCCTTTTTCCACTGCTCTTTCATTGTAGGCTATCTGTCAGGCTTAAGATAATACATGAGTTCCACCTGGGGGGGGGGAGGGGAAGGATCATCCTTTTGGCCTTTAAGACTACATTAAACTGGTTCCCCACTTTTTTAGACCTTTAGACCTCCAGCTCAGGTTGTCATTTCCTCATGTTCCTTGATTACCAACCCATCCTAGAACCAGAGGACCTAATCCACCCTCTCTTTTTCAAGGTTGAGGTTTGTTGGCGTTCTTTTCTCAGGATGCTTTTTTAAAACACATGATTCATAATTAGCAACTTCATCAAACAAATACTTTTCTTTTTGAACTGCCCTGGCATTATGCACTTCTCAGCCAAACAATTCAGATCTGATCCTTATAGCACAGGAATAGATTTGGTATTAGCTATAATTGAAGGCTACCTCAAAGCTCATCCTTGTTGAAGACTCCTGCTTGGAATATAGCTGCTGCTTCCATCTGGTTTCTAACAAAGCTTCAGCCTTGGGAATGAGGCCTTTTGGATTTTCTTCTACATCTCAATGAATGGAATCCTTTTCAAGAATACAGTCCATGAATGAGGTTTGGGAAAAACAGATATTAGTTGGTGGAAGTGGGTTGGGATGACTGGTAAGCAACAGCTGGCAGAGAGGGAAGAATATCATTGGAGCTCTCTGAAGTGGGCATTCCTCTCAGGGAGAAGGGTGAGTATGGGAGCGATACAGGAGTGAGTGGGATTTTGAGGAGCAAAGAATACAGCCATTATGATGATGTTGCAGTAAGTGCAAGTGTTAAACAGTACCTTGAAAGAATAAAGAACAGGTAGCTAGACTCAGAAACTAAACAGATATCTTGTAGCAGAAAGACAAATACCCAATACCAGTTCTAGTTGGTTGGTTTACAAAGGCTTCTTCTTTTTTTTCTTTTTGCCTTATCTAAATACTTGGGCAGCCATCATACAAGAGAGCTAATAAAGGAATGCTTAAAGACACTGTTATGGGGAAAATGGCTGTGGCTCAATTGGTTGGGCTCCCGTTTACCGTATGGGAAGCCCCGGGTTTGGTTCCCGGGGCCTCCTGGTGAAGGCAAGCCGGCCTGTGCAGCGTGGTGAGCTGACGGCCTGCAGGCCCCAGTTGGCGCAGCAAGATGACCCAACAAAGGGAGACAAGCAGACAGAAAAATGCAATGCAAATGGACACAGCGAGCACAAGCTGCAAGGGGAGGAAAAGAATAAATATAAATCTTTAAAAAAAAAATAAAAG
>JAQZBX010086024.1:0-13046 GCA_029593785.1 Cabassous unicinctus | reverse complement strand
AAAAAAAAAAAAAAAAGGGACATGTAAATTTAGATAGGGGGAAAATTTACATCTTCATCTTCATTAACCTTTAAATTTAGCATTTCCTAACTTATGAATATTGTCAATAAATCACAGTAGGATTAGCAGTAATTCTAATTGTATTTCATTTTAACTCATTTTCTTCCAAATCTTATGTATTTTATTTTAGCATTAAAAATATTATTCCAAGAAAGGGTCCATAGGCTGCACCAGACTGCCAAAGAGGGCTATGGTACAAAATGTTTATGAATTCCTTCTCTAGAAGAATTACAAGAAGGAAAAGAAAATTAGAGAAGGAAAGAAAATTAGAGCATAAAAGTTTCAGAGGAGAGGGCATTAAAAGTCAAGTAATTCAACCATTCATTGGTATCTAAATATTAATAGGTTTCATTTGCTGAGAATCTATTTTCAACCCAATTTGCTGCTAAGGCACCTGCTATAAATTATCTAATACATTGCTAGCTTACCCAAGAGATCTAATTTTTAAAAAGAATGTATTAAAATATAGTATGTATACAGAAAAGAGCACATATCATGACTGTACAGGTCAAATAATTATTTTTTGATTAAAGAGTTGTTATTCTTTAATTATAAAGTATATACAAACTCCTTATTAAATAGTAGAGACTAAATAAAACATACACAATCTCAGCTTTCCCCACACTAATTTAACTCCACAGAAATAATCCCATTAGGTTTGCCATGTTTCTATACTTTACCTGTATATACAAATATATTTCCATACATTTATATGGACTATAAGCGATCTATTTTCATCTACATTTTAAAGATGAAGAAATTGAAACCATGAGAGGTGAAATGTTCAAGGCCATCCAATTATTAAATGGCAGAATGAGGACTTAAACCTAGGTATCTAGATTTATCTAGAGTTCCAAATCCTGGTCTCTGGTGGTGCAACCTCCCATCCAAGCGGCAGTCAGGCTACACTTCAGTACCCTCCTGCCACACACTTTATAGAATTGGTTGAAAGGGTTGCAAAATTCAGTCAGATGCCACTGAACCATCAATTACATTTAAAATGTTGGCTACAAGAAATATGATTTTAAGAAAGCTTACTTGCTTATTTGACATTTTTTGTGATCGACACTCATTTTTAGGACTCTTACACTCTTCTTTAACTAGAAGACAAGATAATAAAAATTTTGGTAAATGAAAGAGCTTGCTGTACACCAATTAAATTTACTAAATACTTGTCAATAGCAAGGCACTGTATTTAAAAATTCAAAAAATTCCAAGAAGACACAATGCCTGATCTTAAGGAACTTATAATCTAGGTGAGGTGGGGCAGAGATACTCACAGACAACAATAAGGGAAAAGGAAAGATGGCATTGGAGTTGGGCCTTGAAGGATGATATGGTTTTCAAAGGGCAGAACAGGGGGCTAAGTATTCCAGGGAAAGGAAGAAAAGACATGAAGTGGAAAGCAAGGAATATGTTTACTGAACTCTAAATAGACCGGTTTAGCTGGTGGGTAAGGAGCATAATGGAGGTTAATGGAAATAAGAGAACTAGGTTGGAGCTGTAACCTGCAAAGAAATGAAGTTTATGGACATAAATTGGTAAAAAATGGGAAATAAAACAAGTGTTTTGAGCAGGTAGTGATCTTATCAGAACTGTACTTTAGGAAGATTAAAATATGGCAATGGCTTATAGGATGGATAGAGGAAGAATAAGAGACCAGTTAAGAAATGGTTTTAATATTCCTGGTACAGGAAAATTGAGAGAATGGTAGGGAAAATGGAAAGGATAAATTTGAGAGATATTGTGGAGCTAATCTCTATAGGACTTAGCAAATGACAGAATGTGGAGGATGAGGGGGATAAGTGAAGCATGAAAAGTATGATTTATAATCATTGCATAGAATTCTATTATATTGGATGTACTGGACTATATGGATATACTATAACTTATTTTACCACTTTCTATCACTGGACTGTTTTTTCAAAGAATCTGAAAAAAAAGGTGTGGGCGGAGAAGAGGAAGGAAGAAAGGAAAGAAGGAAGAAAGCAACAGAGAGAAGAAGGAAGGGAGAAGGAAGAAAGGGAGGGACAAAGGAAGAAATAGAGCAAGGAAAGGAGCAGGAGGATGGGAAAAAGAGGGAGGGGATAAGGGCTAGAGGGAGAGGACAGGAGGAGAGAGAAGGGAAGGAAGGGACAAATGGGGAATGGGAGGGCAAGAGGGAAGAGAGAGGGGCAAAGAACAGAGGAGGGAAGGGAAAGGAAAAGAAGAGAGAGAGGGAAGAGAGGAAAGGAAGGAAATAATTTTGCAAAATATTTTACGAAGCAAATGTAAAAGTGAGCCAACATGCATCAACAGTAAACCTTTGTTAAGAGACACGCACACAAGAAAACTTAACTGGAACGCCACAAAAAAGGATTAAATAGTTTACATACATTTATGTAAACCGTAATTTGAAGAAAAATCACAATGCATTTCAGGAATGCAAGGCTGGCTCGACGACAACAAAAAATCAATCAATGTAATATATTATATTAAAAGAATAAAGGACCAAAACCACATGGTCATATAAGTAGATGCAGAAAAAGCATTCCATAAAATCTAACACCTCTTCATGTTAAAAATAATCAACAAACTAAGACTAGAAGGAAACTTCCTTACCTAATAAAGGGCTTGTACCAAAAAACCTACAGCTAACAATCATACTTAATGGTGATAAAGACTGGATGCTTTCTTCCTAAGTTCAGGAACAAGACAAAAACGTTCAGTCTCACCACTTCAACTCAACATTGTACAAGTAGTTCTAGTGATTAGGCAAGGAAAAGAAATAAAAGGCATCCAGACTGAAAAGGAAGAAGTAAAACTATCTCTATCTGCAGAAGCCACAAATAAATTATTAGAACTATTAAATGGGTTCAGGAAGGTGGCAGGATACAAAGTCAATATACAAAAATCACTTGTTTTTCTATACACTAGCAATAAACAGCCTGAAAATGAAAACAGTTCCACTGACAACTGCATTAAAAAGAAAAATATTTTGTAATAAATTTAACAAAAAAGTGCAAGACGTACACTGAAAACTTCAAGACATCTTTTAAAGAATTAATGAAAACCTAAATAAATGGAAATATATCTTCTGTTCATAGATTGGAGGTCTTAATATTGTTAAGATGGCAAAATATCTCAAATTCATCTACAGATTTAATACAATCCCTAACAAAATTCCAGCGAAGATGGTACTGCGAGGTCAACGGTTGTCCTCTACACCCCTAGAAATCCTGTTCTTTCTGAACGGGTGGTATTATGCTACCCATTTCCGGCTGGAATTCTTCATATTTCTGTATAAAGGTCTCCTGTTACCATAGCCAACAGCCAAACTGGTACTGGATGTAGTGATGCTTCTCCTTTATCTTGGAATTGAAGTCATTCAACTATTTTTTGGTACAAAGGGAAACCTCTATGAACGAAAGATGCCACTTGGTATTAATGTGGCCTTGACCTTCCCATCCACCGTGATAGCTTCCTATTACCTGCTGCTGTAGACCTAAGTGCTCTTCCTGGAAGAGTGAATGGCATCTTGCTCTTCTTCTGTGGTTCAGAGCTGCTGCTTGAGGTATTCACCCTGGCTGCTTTCTCCAGTATGGACAGGATTTGAATGCAAAAATTTCAGACAGCAGCCCTAATGGGTTGGTTCTACATATACTTTTGTGGCACTTTAGCCATACCAGTGGCCAAATTGTCCTGGGAAAGGTTGCAGCTTTTTCTCAGCACAGACATTTGGGCAACAAACTGATCATAAAGACACTAGGCACCATCTTCTAAACCACGCTCAAGAGACTCTTCTACAATGCAGTATTGGGAGAGGCAAGGTCATTCCCATCCTGTCCCTTCTCAGAACCAATCAATGCTGACCTCAAGCACTCCTCTTTGATCATCGTGGCCAGAGCATCTTGGGTGAACCATCTAGGCTTGTTTGAATTCCAGCCGGACCAGAGGCACATCCATCCTCCCTGTGTGTGCCACACCTCTTCTGCATAAGCACGAACATGGAGAGCCTCACAATGGAGTGATGCAAAAGACTTTTATCTCATTCCTCAAAGAGACTATAAGCTGCAGAACTTTTTAAGTAGCTCATAGCATTATTTTTCTTTTGTCATGAAACAAACATTTTATAATAAATGTGTCCTTTCTAAATTCTGGCTGCCTCTTACAGTAATAGACAAACTGATTCTAAATTCATATGGAAATGCTAGTTAGCTATAATAGACAAAACAATCTTGGGGAAAAAAGTACGGAGATGAAAGATTCAAAATTCTAATTTCAAAACCTAGAACAAAGTTACAGACATCAAGACAGTGTGTTGTTAGTATAAGAACAGGCATATAAATCAATGGAATAGATTTGAGAGTGCAAAAATAAACCCATACATTCATAATAAATTGATTTTCTGACAAGGGTGCCAAGACCATTATTGGGGGAATCGTCTTTTCAACAAATGGTGCTGGAATAACTGAATATCCAGATGCAAAAGAATGAGGTTGGACCTCACCTCACACAATATGCAAAAATTAACTGAAAATGAATCAATGACCTAAATGTAAGAGCTAAAACTATTAAGCTCTTAGAAGAAAACAGGAGTCTACATCTTTGTGACCTTGAATAAGGCAATGGTTTCTTAGATATAATAACATCTAGGGTACAAGCAACCAAGAAAAAATAGAAAAATAAATAAATTGGACTTCAAAATAAAAAACTGTTGTGCTTCAAGGGCATTATTCGAAAACGAAAATCTATAGAATGGGGGAAAATATTTGCAAATCATATCTCTACAAATAACTCTTACAACTCAAGAATAGAAAGAAAAATAACCCAAGTAATACGAACAAAGGATCTGAATAGACGTTTCTTTAAAGTATATATATAAATGATGAACAAGCACATGAAAGATGTTCAATGTTATTAGTCATTAATTAAATTCAACTCAAGACCACAATGAGATTAAGTTTCACATTTACTAGGATGACTTTAATAAAAAGGACAGACAATAACAAGTGTTGATAAAGATGTGGAGAGATTGGAACCCTCATACACTGCTGGTGTGGAATGTCAAATGGTGCAACCACATTGGAAAACAGTTTGGTAGTTCCACAAAAAGTTAAACATAGAGTTTAACCATATGACCCAACAATTCCACTTCTAGGTATATACCAAAGAGAAATGAAAACATATGTTCAGGCAAAAACTTAAATGATTATTCACAGCAGAAGTATCCATAATGCCTCAAAGTGGAAACAAGTGAAATGTCCATCAGCTAATGAATGGATAAACAAAATATGGTTTATCCACACAATGGGCTATTATTCAGCCATAAAATCAATGAAGTATGGGTGAACCCAGAAAATATTATACTAAGTGAAAGAAGCCAGACACAAAAAACTACATATTGTATGATTCCATTTATATGAAATGTTCAGAACAGGGAAATCCATAGAGACAGAAAGGTTAGTGGTTGCCAGGGGTTGGAAGGAGGTAAGAATGTGGAAAGACTACTAACGGGTAGGGGGTTTCTTTTTGGAGTTATGAAAATGTTCTAAAATTACATAGTGGTATTGGTTACATAACTTTGTGAATATACAAGGAAAAAAACCCAAACAAAAACCAACCCATTGAATCGTATACTTTCAAAGGGTGACTTTTAGAGTTTGTTAATTACATCTAAATAAAGCTGTTAATTAAGAAGGAAGCAAGCAGTTATCACCATAAGTATACTTTTCTAATTTACAACTTACTTTTTCTGTGAGGATCAGGTTTTCTTTGCTGACCTTTAACACTGTTATCAGTAAAGCCAGATTTATGGTGAGGAGTTACTTGGCTTATTTCTTGAGGTAGAACTGTTCCCTGAAAGTTGAAATTCTTGAAAATTAGTTAAATGAAATCTTAAAGTTATAACAACTTCTTTTCTTCAACTTTTAATAAATACTTCATTAGTTTTATAAAAATTAGTGGAGTGGGAATAGCTCAGTGGTTGAGCATATGCTTCACATGTACCAGGTCCTGGGTTCAATCCACAGTACTTCCTAAAAAATATATATATATATTATATAGCTCATTAGAAAAAAATCTAAGCAATGCAGAAAAGTATAGAGAATCTGAAAAAGTATCCCGAAATCCCACCACCCAGAAATAATCATCATTAACAAAACCACCACTCCAGACATTTCTCTAAGCATTAAATAGGTAGCAAGATGCATAAAAAATAATTTTACAAAAATGCTATTTTCAATAAAAGTATTAAATTTAATTTTGCTTGAAGTTAATAAATGCAGAAACTAAAGTAAAACTGAAGAAAATACTAAACTTTAGATAACTGTTTCTTCACAACAGAAATATCAGTTTCTAAATCTCTCTAGATTTGTTTCAAAATAATTTCATTTGTGGGGTACATAAGGGTGGGAAGTGAGTGGGGGTTACAGAAGAAATAAGACTGGACATACGCAAGGTAAGGCATGAGTACCTGCGGGATCATTATACCATCCTCTCTATTTCATTGTTTTAAAAATTTCCAATAAAAAGGTTTGAAAGATTAATAATTTGCTCTGCTAAGAAAGTTGAGGATAATAGTCCATTTACATTCTCTTTCACATTTCTTCCCCAATTTATGATTTTTATATTTTAATATTTATACTGTCAAGGTTTTCAAATGATTAAAGGCTAGCAAGACATTGTAAAGCTACAGTAATTGAGGCAGTGCAAGAATAAACAGAATTAACAACATAGCAAGGGTGAGTTTCATATAAATATAAAGATCATACCACCCTTTTGTATTTTAAGAGGTAGGGGAAGCCTGAAGGCAAAAAGAGACTAGACCATTGAAGTGGCAAGAGGACGCAAAAGGGGAGACTAGAGTTGTTCAATATACATAAATCACTTCACAAAATTTTGTTCTGGGACAGCCCTATTTATTTTCTTCTGGGCATACAAAAGGAACACTTGATACAAAGGCCCACGATGTTCTAGCTGGCAGTGGCCATGCTCCAAAATGTTGTGATATGCACTAGAGTGTGAAGAGAAGTCCAATGAGTTCATATGTACAGGAACTCCCAGGACTCTTTAGGCTCTAAGAGTCAAAAGAAAGGGTCAAGAGATTTCTAACAGCATAGCACAATGGCTGGTGGAGTTTTGGATTATAGCAGTACCTTAAGGGGGGTTTTGACTCTAAGGAAGGGAATTAGAATATCAGAATCATTATTTATGTATAAACAACTATTGTGTGAGTGTCTAATTATGTGTGAGGTGTGGTAAGATGTACTTTGTCTTCATTATCTTAATATTTTAACAATGGTATATAAGAGAAAGTATGCTATGGTACATTTTGATTCCATTTTATAGATGCATAAATTTAGCTCAAGGTGATAAAGTAATTGGATCATAGAACTAAGTAAAAGGAGAGCTGACAGTTGAGCCCAGATTTGTCTAGCTCCAAAACCCATGTTCATGGTACTGCTTCAGAGAAAGAGTATACCACAAGTTCAATTAGAAAGCAAATACTCCACTTCTGAGTATAATTCTCTGGGTTTTTAAAAAAAATGTTATCTATTTGTTGCCTATATAAAGCTATTTGTGTTAATTGCATTGTCATATTTTGCCAATAAAGGTTTAAATATTTTTATTCTGGTCAGTTCTCTTGAGTTTGCTTATTAGAGGAAAACTAGGCTGCATATTAATGCTTCACAGATATAAGAGTTATATTTGGTGGCCATGATTCTTTTAATTTTCTATTTTCTGAGATTTAAGGAGAAAATTATTCCATACCTAAAAGAGAACTTTTAAAAAATTAATTTAAAAAAAATTAATTGTCCTTCAAACAAGGCATACTAACCTTCTCTTGTAGAGTTGACTGAAAGTGTTGCACCTTTCCGGATCCCTGTAAGGACTGCCAAATGTTGCAAAATTCATCATCTTTAATAGGTACCTAGCAAAGCACAAAAAATTCATAAAGAACTAAAACATGAAGAAATAAAGACTTATATTAGGGAGCGGACATGGCTCAAGCAGTTGAGCACCTGCCTCCAAATGGAAGGTCCTGGGTTCAGCTCCTGGTGCCTCCTGAAAAAACAAACAAACAAAAACAAACAACGAGCAAAACAAATGAAAAAACCGACTCAGGGAAGCCAATGTGGTTCAGTGGTTGAGTGCCTGCTTCCCACATACAAGGTCCTGGATTCAATCCCCAGCCCCTGGTACCTCAAATTAAAAAAAAAAAAAGAAAAAAGAAAAAAAAAGATTCATATTAAAAATTAATTTTCTTACTAACATTTTTCACATGGTAGATAGGATATTAAACTAACTTTCGTTACCTGAAATCTCTTAGTTCTTTTTTCTAGAGCTCCAGCAAAGTAAACATAAAAATATTCTATTAGAGTAAAACTGATCTTCTTTTTAGGAAATTGGTTTTGAATGGTCTTAGTTAAAAATATTTAAATCACAACAAGCACTATAAATGATTATTCTGAATCAATATCCTCACGGACAGATTTCATCTTCCAGTGTACTAATATATTATCTCATTTAAACTAATGTCTAAAAATTTTATCTTAAAAATGTTCCTCTTATACAGAAATAATCTTATAGATTTAAAAAATCAACTATTATTTATGGGGGATTTATTTACTATATATGTTAAAACTTTGGAAAAATATGCACCAAAATTTAACAGCAGTTACTTACGAGATTTGAGAGGATTTTTTTTTTTTTTTGGTGCGGGGAGAGGATTTCCTTTGTTACTATCTACTTATCTATATTTTCTAATTGGTCTATAATAAACACGTAATATTTGGGTTTTAAAAAAATGTGGTTAAGGGTAAGACCTAGGGCCATGGAATTCAATGAAGTTAAATGCCTCACACAAGATAACTCAATTTTTGTCCCCAGAATGATGAAATAAAGGAAATTGCCCATGAGTTGTATGGTGGGAACTTGAAAATTACTTTTGATAAATGTGATATACTTTTCTCCCTTTTGCCTTTCAATTTTATGTCATCCATAGCAGATAATATGAGACATTTGGATTACATAAGAAAAAAATATAAATGTTAATTTGAAAAGTAAATATATAAAGATGAAACATGGACATTCTCAAGCTCATTATTTAAACAGAATGTATTTCTTCTTTACCATAACTGTCATTTTATAACAGAGTTAGAACCCTATCAACAGCATTCTTTAATCAAATGGTAATTAAAACAAATCTGGAATTGACTTGAACCAAAACTTTTTAAATAAAAAAGGGAACCTTAGTTAAATTAGGTTTCCACTTAATAAGTCTGTATGTGATCTGTAAAAGGGGTGGAGAAAAATTGAAAACTGAGAGTCTTACTTGAGTAGGAACAAAAAGCGACTGAGGGGAATGGTTGAGACCTCCCAAATGCCCAGATGAAATTGATGAATTTGAGCTATAGTGATTTACAGCTGGCTGTGGTTTCACTATGGCTGTCAACTTCTGATTTCCAGTTTCAGAGCGACTCCCATGAGAAAGGTTCACTAAGGCACTTGTTGGCAGTCGATAACCTCTACCAGGTGAGCACCTAAAAATAAAAAGTGATATCAGGGTCAGAGGGAAATACTACTAAATGTGCTAGGGAGAAGAAAAGTCAAATAACTTTTAGGAGATAGAACATTAAAATACATGTTACTTAAAAAAAAAAAGGAAAAAAAAATACATGTTACTTTTAAATTCAACAAAAGAACTTGAAATTATAGAGAGATCTCAATTTATAAGATGACACATTTCTGGAAAGTTTCCTTTATTAATATAGACTATTCAGTGCTTACTAAGTGAAAAAAAACCACAACTTATTCTAGAGGTGTAGAGGTGTGTTGTGTATGTATGTTGTGTGTGTGGGGGGGCAAGCAATGGCTTGCTGTCAAGAAGCTTACATCTTAATAGCTGAATATAACTGAATATTTACAAATTAAATGTCAAACTTAAAAAAAAAAAAGAAAAGAAAAAGATTGTGGTTCTTGGCTGTGAAAGCCCTGGAGCTACCCAAATGCGGATCCATTCTCAGTGTAGCATTACCTAGGGAAAATGTTAGCTTAGATCTCATTTGTCTCCTGATCATTTGTTGAGTCCAGATCTTTTTAACCTCATCCTCCCATCTTAAAGTTTTGGGCCTGGACCTGGGAAGGCTTAAAAGAAAAGTACTTGTGATTTCCTTCCTTTCTATCTTCATAAAATAAGACTCTCTTGTCACAGGTTTTTAACTTTCTCACCTAGTTTTTTTTCCTCTGAGAATACAAATTTCATACACTATAAGACAGTGGAAAAGTAGAATTATTTTATTAGAAATTATTATAAGCTCAAAGGTTGCTAGAAAATATCTGTTTCCATAAGTGAAGACTACACCTACTAAAGATTCTGCATTATAGAAGTGAATTTACTGTAGGCAGGTAATCTTTTACACAGCCCTTTGTTATATATTCCATTGGTCAAGAAATCCACTGCATCTAACTTGAAGGGGGAAAAGGGCACCGAGATGAAAGTTAATCATCTGAAAAATACAATTTTGAAAATTGGTGGGCTAAAGTCACAGGTAAAAAAACATTTACATGAAAAATAAAATCAGATATGGGATTTAGACAATTGCTGCATTTGAAGAGTGCAGAAAGGAAAGTCTTTGGGTAATAGGCATATCCAAGTTGCAAAACAATATTCTTAAGGTGATTACTTGGTATAAGGACTGGAGATTGTGATTTAATAATGCAAGGAGGCTAAACAAGAGTAATTAATTTTTTACTTTAATTGCCCATTAATCAAAATAGAGGGGAAAAAAAGCCTAAGCTAAATTAAGTTCAATTTTCTAGCTAGTTTTTGAAAGGGAGAAAGGAAAAGTAGAAAAGATTTCATTTGATTCTCACCATAACCTAGTGAAGTATATATCTTCATTAAAGATGAAGAAAGTAAGGATCAGAATGCTTCAAATTAACTTATCCAAGGTAATACAAACTTTAGGTGAAACAGTCCACACTTTCTAATGTACAATAGTACCTCTCATTCTTTCATGATCCTTTCCCCTATAACTTTAATCTTTCTTTCTATTGGGTGCTTCCCAAAAAATACTCAAGTCTCGCCCATGTTAAATTAAGAACAAACAATCCAATCCCATTCCTTTAAATGCCCTAACCTCCTGCAGTTACCTTTCTCTGTTCCTTCATAGTCAAACCTCTTAAGAATTAGTTCAATTCCCTGCCTCCATTACTATACCTCTCATTCACAACTCAAACCACCCTAAGCTGGCCTGAGCACTAAAAACTCCACTGAAACAGATGACAAAGACAGATATGCCAGTAAATTCAAAGGATGTTTTATTCCTCAAGTTATTTAATCATTTAAAAAATGCTAATCTGATTATGTCACGTACCTGCTTTCAGTGGCTTTACATTGCTTTAAGGATAAAGAAGATACCAAGATCCACAACTTGTCCTACAAGTAAGTTCCTGCTCAGTGTGGTCCCTGTTTTTCCCTCTTACTCTTATCTTACACTGTATCTGAACTTCTATCACACTGGCATTCTTTTAGTTTCTTAACTGAGTGGAAATGTCCTTGTTGCATATGCTATTCTCTCTTCCCAAGACAGGATTCACTCGTTCTCCGTCTTCCTCCAGTTAACTATTACTCATTCTCCAAGTCTCATCTTAAATACTACTTCCTCAAGGAAGACTTTCTAGAACACTCAGGAAAGATCATATTATAACAACCTGCACATCTCCTTTCCAGTACTTATCATATCTTAATTGAATAACTTATATTGAAATCAGTTGCTTAATTATCTTCCCCATTAGAATGAAAGTTCTGTGAAGGTAGAAATCATGTCTATCTTATTCATTGTTACAACCTTAGCACCAAGATATATATGTAAAGTCATTGGCCACACGGACATATTCATGAAATACAACTATCATCTGAAAATACAAACCTTATTGTTAAGCCTCCAGGAAATTCTTCATCAAATAAAACTTCAAATAGTACATCAGCCTCTCTATTAGCTATTGAAGAGAGAGAGAGAGAGAGAGAGAGAGAGATTAATGAAAATCAGCTGACAATTTTGGGGACTGCTCTGAAGCATTTATTTATTTTTAAAAATTGTATGAAATATTCTAGACATGAAGAATGGTATAATGACAACACCTAAGCTATGAAACATAATTCTAGTGCCTTAGACAACTGGGCCCCCATCTCCCAACTAGTAATTGTTTTCTTCAATTTAGTATTTATAATTCCAATATATTTCATTTTACTATATATATATACACATTCCTAAATATATACATATAGTATTGTTTTGCAAGTTTTTAAACATTATATACATATCTTAGAGAATATATCCTGCAACTTACTTTTATTTGATTCAACATTCTATTTGTTAAATTCACCCATATAAATGTGTTCATTCAGTTTTCTGGATGTACAGTTTTCCATTTATGGACATATCATAATTTATTCATTCTCTTGCTGATGAAGATTTAAGCTGTTTCTAACTTTTTGCTATTATAAACAACACAATGATGAGCATCATATAAATGCATTTTTATGCAAGCAAATGTTTCCCTAGGGAAGAAGTGAAATTTCTAGGTCTTAGAGAATGCCCTTTTCCTTTGTGAAGTTTATTGAAGTATAATTAGTATATAAGTATGCTAATTATATTGAAGTATAATTAGCATACAATAAACTGTACATACTTAAAGTACACAATGTGATGGGTTTTAACATGTATCTAACCACAGAGTCTTCACAATTAAGATAATTGCCCCAAAAGTTTCCTTATATTCTTTGGTAATCCAACCTCTCCTTCCAGGCTGCCACCAAAAATCTGCTTTCTATCCCTACAGATTAGTTTGCATTTCTAAAATAATAATATAAGCGAAATCATATAGTATATGTTCTTTCTTTGTCAGGCTTCTTTCACTCAGCATAATTATTTTTGAGAGCCATCCAGATTGTATGTATCAGTAATCTGTTCTTTTTCATTGCTGAGAAGTATTCCATT
>JAQZBX010086023.1:0-13047 GCA_029593785.1 Cabassous unicinctus | reverse complement strand
GGTGAGGGCGGGGTCAGGGGGGTTGCACAGGGAGGAAGCTCCAGCTTCAGGAGGGTGCCTGGGGAATTGGGATTGAAGGAAACGATGATGGGACCTGGGAAGTGCTGAGAAAGCCAGTGTCAAGGAAGGAAACCCTGGATATAGGTTTTCAAGTCCCTCTTTCTCTCTTTGCCAATTCTGCTTCCCTGGATTTTCTACATAAGGCAGAGATGAGGTGGCATTTACCAACATTTGAAACAGACAGGCTGCATCTTCACAGGGAAAAACATTGAACACTCACCTATTTGGAGACTGTGGGCGCAGAAGAGCATTTCGAATAAGCTGTGCGAGCTGGTAAAGTGGCCCCTGGGTTCAGAGAGAGGCCTTGGATGGGAGAACTTGTTTCTATGTTCTATGGAGCCGGCCCTGAGTGCCCAGAATCACACCTTCTCTCGCAGTTACACAGGGAGACCGGGGCTTCCAGAGCTGAGCATCCTTCCAGCACCAACCACGCCCCTCGTGAAAGGAATTTTATCCCATCTAAGACACTAAGCAGCACCATTATTTTACGTACCACTAACAAAGGAAAAAGATGTCCAAGGTGAGGGCTGAAATATGTGAAGACTCCCCGTAAAAGCTGGCATTCCATAGGGAAATAAATCTTCCTGCAGAAGTGGCTAGAAATGTGCAGGTCACAGTCTTTGTTGGCAGTGTGGAGGGAGGAAAAACAATTCTCTCCAGAGAATTTGAACCACAAGGCTGTCTGCATGCATGTTTGTGGTCTGAGTTCACACTGTCCGTGTGGTGTGAAAAACCTAAAGCAGAAATTAATTTAAGATGGTCTCAGGTTGGCAGTGTCCCAAAAGTGATTGGGAAATGCAGGTCCTCTCTGGGAGAATTTAGCTTCAATCCCTGGTGTCGGGCCACTGCAGGACGCCATCCATGTGAGTTATGTTGAAATGTGAAGAAATGTGTGCTTATTAATAAAATATGGGCATGAAACAGAGAGATGATATTGACTGCACTTAATGTGTGTGCTACAATTATTTCAGAGACTCCCCCACCTACCCATAGGGCACAAAACTCATCGTAGTTTGCCTGGAACTTTCCTACTTTTGTCCCTAAAAGTCCCATGTCCAGGGAAACTCCTCAGCAAACTCCAGGCAAACCCTCCCTACTGAGTTCCCTTCTGGGCTCATCTCTGGCCAAGGAGACTTGTTTTATACCCACACATCCCTGTGCAGGGAAAGACTGATTGCCCAGGGGGTAGACACCTGGCCCAAGAGCAGAAAACCCATCGGCCTGCCAGCACCTAGGATTTGAGGCCTAACGGGGGATATGGGAATTTGGAAATTTGGAGTCTGAAGAACTGAGGATGTTGAGAACTCCAGGCCTGGCCTGGTTATTCAGATTCTCTTGGGCTCCTGTGCATTCAAATCACTTCAATAAACTCTCCCTTTTACTTATTTGGAGGGAGGGGATGGTCAACTTGAGTCTGTTGAGTGTGGCTAAAGGGGCCCCGACCAAGTCGAAAGGCGGCCCTGCAGGGCTTTTTAGAAGCCTGCCTTTTGAGGAGCTGCCCAGAGGAGAGAAGCCTGTGCAGTTGGTCTGTGTGCCCAGGGGCTGGGTCTCCTCAGGCACTGTTGTCTCAACTCAGCAGAATCACATGAGCTCTAACCAAGGCTGCTGTTATTCTCACAACTTTGTAATTAGAAGAATGACATGAATTATTTCCTAAACAAAGGCCAAGAAAGAAGTTTATCATCTGTTTTATTTGTGTACTAAATAACTGTACTCAGAGTTGTGTTTGTTTCCAAGCGCCTTTTCACATGTTTTCCTTTTTCTCTTCTCTGCCTCCCATTAGTTTGGGTATCAGAAAACTTTTTTTTTTTTAATTTTTATTTCACCCTCCTCTCCCCCAAATGGTTCTCTCATCTGTCTGCTCATTGTTTGCTCATCTTTTTTAGGAGGCACCGGGTCCAAACCTGGGACCTCCCATGTGGTAGGCAGGTGCCCAACTGGTTGAGCCACATCCACTTCCCAATCAGTAAACTTCTTGAGGAAAGAGTTGTGCCTTCTTTCTCATATTTGCCCCTCACAGGGCCCAGCATAGGTGTTCATTCTCTTGTAAGCTCCTCGAGGACAGGGAGTGGGTCTGAAATATGTTTCTAAGACTGAGCACCGTGATGGTGATGTCAGAGAGGCCCCGGAAGGTCTTGGAGAAAGACCTCAGCCTAGGGTAGGAGCGTTCTTGACACAGTCCAAGAAAGAATTCAAGGCCTAGTCATATAGTAGCAGGAGAATTTAATGTAACGTGAAAGGACACACTAAAGATGGGCATGTGGGCATGCTCCTATGAGTTGCACGAGTACCTGCTGGGGCTAGGGGGTGCTGTTTTAAATTGAGGCTGGGCTCCCCACTTCTTTCCCCTCCATGTAAAGGAGGACTTGTAAGTCCCAATGTCTTGATCTGCCTTATGCCAAAGAGGGATTGAAAACTTTTTACTGGCTCCATATTCCTGCCCGAGTGGGAACTGTCTAGGGGAGGGGTTGGTGAAGCTTGTGGTGGTCAGCGATGGGAGGGCCTCTTGACATCTGGCATCTTCCGGCATTAGGCCTTGGGTATTATCTGATGTTGATTTTCCATTGATCCTCCTCCATTGCCTATTTATCTCCCTTTTCCTACCTTTCCTTATCTCACAGGAACTTAAATAAGTGCTCAGTGAATGAGTGTTGAGCTGAACTGTAGACTCGATAGTAAATACCTGAGCTCGGGATGGAGTTCTTCATTCATTCACCAAATATTTCATGAACTCCTATTATATGCCAAGCACCATGGCTGGAGCAGTCAGTGAGAATGAGATAAAGATGGTCCCTGCATCTAGGCAGCTTACCTGTTAATGAGAAGGTCAGAAAAAAACCTAATAAGCAGGCAATAAAATAAAATATGTTATGATAAATGCTATGGGAAACAAAAAGGGAGAAGAGGCCTAATTGAGATAGGGTGGTCAGGGAAGAGCCTGGTACCATCAGGGGGGAACCTAAAGGAGGTGGAGGAGCCAGCTCCACACTTGAAGATTCCTAAGAGGGGTTTCCAGTCAGGGGGACAGCAGGAGCAGAGGGTCCAGGAGAAAACCACTTTCTTGCTGGAACATAAGAAACAAGCAGGGGAGCCGATGTGGCTCAAGCAGTTGAGTGCCTGCTTCCCACATGGGAAGTCCCAGATTTGGTTCCAGGTGCCTCCTAAAAACAAACAAACAAAAAACAACAAGCAAGCAAATGAAAAAAACCAACTCAGGAGAGCTGATGCGGCTCAGGGGTGAGCGCCAGCTTCCCACATACAAGGTCATGGGTTCAATCCCCGGCCCCTGGTACCTCAAAAAACAAAACAAAAAGACAAACAAGCAGAGTAAGTAGTAAGAGAAGGGTTGAAGAGGAAGGTGGGGACAGACCAGGAACTAGGTCTGGGGGTTCCTGGCAGTAATTTGTAATCTCTGGGATTTTGTGGTGGTCTTCCTAGAAAAACAGGTTTAAGGTTTCTCAGTGAGCCCTTCACTCACAGTGGAGGAAACCTGAGGCAGCTTCTCTGTGGAATCACAGATCTTTACAGCCAGAAGGACCTCAAGCCATCGTTCTGCCTTTATTTTACAGCTATGTCACCAAGGTCCGAGAGGTGACTGGTCTGATGGCCGGTGGGTGAGCATCTGGATGGAGCTCCAGCCTCTGGCTGTGGGGCCTGCCAGGCTTCCTTGCTGCCTCAGGCAAAGCAGCACCCACCTCACGGTGTGCTGTGCCCTCAGTGTTTACCCAGGACATGGAAGCAAAAGCCTGTGTGGGCCTTCGCCCACTGAGCGGGCAGGCGGGACTGTTAGGCCAGTGATGGGGCATTATTATGGATTAAATCCTGCCTGCCATAAAGACACGTTCAAAGTCCTAAGCCCTGCTCCTGTGAATGGGAACTGTTTTGTAAAGAGGATCTTTGAAGATGTTATTATTTAATATGAGGCCAAACTGGATGTCCTTATAAGCGGAGGAAATCAAGACACAGTTGGTAGGAAACAGACGGAGAAAGAGATGGCCATGTGATGGACGCAGAGATTGAGTTATGGATTGCTGATGTAGATGTTAAATTATACCTGAGCCCTGTGATCCTGGGAAACTGTGACCGTTAAGAATCCCCCCATCCTTTGTATTCCAGAAAAAGGCTTACTGCAAAGGAAAACCTTTCCATATTCATGGAAGCTTGTTAACCAAATGTTTGTTATGCCTCAGCAAAAAATATTCTCAGATCTATCTGATCATGCAGCCTTTCATCCCGCTTCCCTACACTTGGTTGTTTCTATCTAGAAAGGAAAACCCCTCTTTGCCTAACTCTTGAGACATTTGTGGGCCTTATGGTCAGAGTGTTCGCCCTATTGCCATAGTCCCCTCTCTCTATTGCAATAGCCTTCCCCCACCTTGCAATAATCCTTTCAAATTTAGTCTCTCCTTACTGAGTCCAGATTTGTTTTTTGTTTGACATTAGCAAGCCACCATTAGAATGCTACAGTCTTCAGAGAAAGCGTGATCCTGCTGGCACTTTGCTATTGGACTTTTAGCCACCAAATCTGTGAGAATATAAATCCCTGTGGTTTAAACCAACTAGTCTGTGGTGTTTGTTATAGCAGCCCTGGCAAACCAAGCCAGGCATGAAAGTCGGGATCTGGCGAATTCACAAACCAGTCAGGGGGGCACCCCAGGCCAGGGGTGAACTGTAGAAGAGAGAAACAACAATACCTCCTGTTTCCTGAGTGTCTGTGCTCCTCAAGGTGATATCACACAAATTAAACCCTGCGGGCTTTTCAGCAGCCCCATGAGGGCAGCGTCATTTGGTGAAAGAGCTCAGGCCTTGGCGTGGGAAGATCGGGGCTCGAATCCAGCAGCACTCCTCCAGAGCAGTGTGATATTGGACAAGTTGCCTCTCTTCTCTGATCCCTAGTTTTCCTCAGCTGTAAAATGGGATCCTCAACTCCAGGAGGCTACAGAGAGAGCGGGCTTGGAGCACCGTATACAGTGCCTTGGGACAAGGCAGGTTCTGCTACCAGGTGACAATGCCGCCACTGCTGCTGGAGTGTGTTGAGAGGGCAGGTCTTTTATCCCCATTCAATGGTGGAAGAAACTGGCACATTGCCTACATTCTTCCATCGAATGTTCATCACATTCCTATGAGGTAGATATTCATATCTCCAATAAAAAAACAACTCAGGATAAGTGAAATTAAGCAGCTTGCCCAATGTCCCAGCATGTAAGTGGTGGAGTTGGGATTCAAAGCCCCTACTCTAGCATCTGTGAGTACTGAGTTGAAGCAAGCTCAACCATGGTGCTGGGAGCATCTATAGAATTGAAAGACACAAGCCCTTTCCCTTCTAAATGGGTGGACCAGGAAAACCTGGTATGCTCACCAGATCTCAAGAAGACCAAAGCTTGGGTGGGGAGTGCAGAAGGTCCAGCTGGAGTCGCAGGCACAGCCCAGCTCTGAATCTTGAAGGGGGAAGGGTGGCGGAATGAACTAAAGCTTCCCAATAGTAGTTTCCTGAGCTGTGGGATAGATGACAGGGGAATTCCAGAGAATTTCCAAGCACCTCAAAGAATAAATCAATAAAGGTGCAGTTTTCAGCACTGTGTTCTGAGGTTAGCAAGTCTTCTCAAACCATACCCAGGCGCCTCTGGACCAGCCTACTTGGCGACCATCTCCTATCAGACTTGATGGGTTTGCTGGCCCGCCCCCCACCAACACAAGGAGGGAAGGGGATGTTCCGTTGACCTCAATGGCTGGAAGGCATTCAGGCTTCCTTCCAGCCACTTCCATCTGCCCCAAGCTGCCTGCCAGTGCTGGGGAGGGGATCTTGTCACTGATGTCCCATGTCTGGTTCAGGGAGAGCGCTCTCTTCTCTTTCTTACCCAGTTACTACAACAGCCTCCTCACTCCTCTCTGCTTCCAGCCTTGCCCCTCCAGTCTGTTCTCCACACAGCAGCCAGAGATATGCTTTAAGAACAAAAGTTGGATTGTGTTGCTCCTCAGCTCAAAACCTCTGGTGGCTTTCCATCCCTTTCAGAGTAAAATCCAAAGTCTCACAAGGGGCTGCAAGGCCCTACATGAGCCGCATGGCTGCCACTTGCCCACAGCTCTACTGCTCTCCTCTTTGACCACATCTCCCACCCCTGTCCCCTGCCTTCTGCTCCTCAGCCACCCTGGCCTCCTGATGTTTCTAGACAACACTGAGCACCTCCCAAATCAGGGCTTCTGCACTTGCTGCTCCCTCTCTCTAGAGTGTCCTTCCTCCTGATAGCTACCTGGTTCCTTCTCACACTTCCTTGGGGCTCTCTTCCCCAACCACTATCTGACATCCTATATCTTTGTTTAATTATGTTCTGCCTTCCCACTCTAAGATGTAAGTCCCTGTCTTGTTCCCTGCTGTATCTCTGGCACTTAGGACAGTGCCAGGCTCATGGTTCATGCCCAGTAAATATTTAATGAATAAAAGAATGAATAAATATGAATCATATGAATAAATCATATGAATGGACCAGAACTGATTGACCACAACTGATTGACCATCCCCCTATTAGTGATGTTTAGTGATGTTTAAGTTGTTTCCTTTGTTTTCCTTCCTTTAAACAATGTTTGTGAAAAGCATCTTTACACAGCTACCCTTACATATTGCTGCTTCTATTTCTATAGAATATTTTCCCTAAAGTGAGATAGATGCATCAAGAAATAGGTATATTTTAAATTTTAATAGCCATTGCCACATTTCCTGAGTCACAATTCAGGAATCATAACATCCAGTTCCAACTGAAGTGGGAAAATCCCAAAGCAAGGCCTCAACCATCTCCTCCAAACTGGGGCCCCCATCTTGAGCCCCTACATATCATAAATACAAAAAATTAAATTTATTAAATTCACATGGGAGCTTTTGTCCTCTGAGAACGTGAGCTCAGTACTGGCATGGTGCAACCTTAAACATTCACTCTTATATCCTCAAAATAAAAGGCTGCTGAGGCCAAATGCTGTGAAGGTTTGTGGGTTGTGCCCTTGCTGACCTTGGAAACGGACACTGGTTTGGAGGGAGAAAGAATGTGATTGGCTGATATGTGTAGCTAAGAATAAAGACAAATTAACTGGTTAAATCCCTCCTCTCAGACAGCATGAATTCAACAGATCCTTCCATAACAAAATATTCTTTCCCAAAAGTGTTAGGTATCATTTCCTTCTTCTTTTTTTTTTTTTTTTGCTGTAATTTGTGATTCCTGATGCACAAATGAGCCCAGTATTCACGGCGGTGGCACATGGTGTTTATGTCATTTATCTGCTTCTGTGTAATGAATCACACTGAAACTTGGTTGCTTAAAACAACCACCATTTAGTTGCTCACAGTTGTGGATCAACGTTTAGGGCTGGGCTCAGCAGGGCCATTTTCCTGCTGATCTCATTTGGGGTCACGTAAGCAGCTGGCAGCTCAGCTGAGCCTGGATGGTCTGAGATAGCTTTGCTCACAGGCAAGCAGTTAAGCTGGCTGTTGGCTGAGGTGCCAAATGGCATCTCATCCTCCAGAAGGCTAGACGGGGCTTTTTCACACGATGGCAGAAGTGTTCCAAAAGGGCGAAGGCAAAAGCTGCAAGGCTTCTTCTTCTTCTTTTAAATGATAATCAATGTTATTGAAATGTATTCATAAACCATACATGCCTTCTAAAATGTATAATCAATGGCATTTGGTATAATCACAGTGTTGTGCATTTATCAGTTCAATCGATATTAGAGCATTTCATTACTCAAAACAAAAAGCAAAACCAAAAAAACCCAAAAAAGCCCTACCCCTCAGTAGTCATCTCTCAGTCTCCCTATTCCTCTCTTGCCATACATAACTGCTATTCTATTTCCATGTCTGTAATGCAAGGCTTCTTAAAGCCTAGTCTTGGAAGTTGCAGTGTTATAACCACCTCCTTCTCTTGGTAAAATTAAGCTTTATGGAATGAATGGTTGGTGTAGCCATTGGGCAATTTAATGTAATCATGAATTCCAAAAATATAATTGGATCATGCTTGTAAACTGGTCTGCTGATCTGGGCATGATTAAGTTATGATTAGGGTGTTAACTGGGCCATGTCAGTAGGGCGTTGAGCCCCACCCCTTGGTGGGTGGGGGAATCAAATATAAAAGGCATGGCAAAGGACAGAGAAAGCAGTTTTTGATGTTGGAGTTTTGATGTTGGAGAGAAGGCCCCAGGATGGAGACAAGCCATTCACCTGAGAGTTCACAGCTGGCCTGGTGGGGAGAAGCAAAGCCTAGAGAGCCTCATAGTCTACAGCTGACCTTGTGGAGGAACCAGAGGAGCTAAGCCCTGAGAGAAACGCAGCCCCGGGAAGAGAGGAACCCAAGAAGCCTGAACCCTGGCAAACATCGGCAGCTGTCTTGCTCCAACACGTGGCAATGGACTTTGGTGAGGGAAGAAACTTATGCTTTATGGCCTGGTAACTATGGACTTCTACCCCAAATAAATACCCTTTATAAAAACCAACCAATTGCTGGTATTTTGCATTAGCACCCCTTTGGCTGACTAATACAGTTGGGAAAAAGAGTCTCTCTTTTTTTGGGAGACACAGCAAAATTCACACTGCAAAGGGGTTGGAAACAGGAAGGTGTGATGTGTTTAGGCCAGTATGTAACAATCTACCACAGTGTCTGAGGAACATTTTGCCATGTTTAAGAATTTGTGTTATTCTTAAATTTGTATACAGGTAGTTGTAGGGTTAAAATGCTTAAAGTATGATACAGATTCTTTCCTTAGTTAAACCACAGAAATGTGAAGTTTTATTTTTATAACAAGATTTAATAAGACAAAATTTCAAAAACATAAAGGACTCAGCTTCATTTAAATAATTTTGATTGATATTGTTTTGTATTTTGTTTTTGTGATATTAATCATTTTGAATGTTTCAAGAGAAAAATAATGTTTGGAGAAAACATGAAAAAGATTTGAAGAAATTTTTTAAGAAAATATATTTAAATTTGTGCAATTTGCATGTGATTAATTTTATTTTGCATACTCTTAGATCATCGGGAATGAGTACAGGTCAAGTTGTGATCACTTTAGACCATATGACACCTCAGAAGAGAAAAAAGTCAAAAAACAAAAAATATTTAAAAAGGCAGTCTGCTTAAAATTTTAAAAACTAGAAACACTGAGAGCTGAACATGATTCATAAAATTTGTGAACAGAAAACCTCATGAATTCTTTAATCATTGAAGTTAAAAAAAAAAAGTTATCATGGTAACATACATAAAACATAAAATTTCCCATTTTAACAACCACAAGTTTACAATTCAATGATGTTAATTATATTCACAATGTTGTGCTGCCATCACCACCATCCCATTACCAAAATTTTTCCATCACTCCAAACAAAAACTTTGTACCCATTAAGCATTATAAGGCAGTTTTAATTACAGATCAAAATTCAAAATGAGCAAGAAAATTCTCATCAACTTGAACAGTTTGAATGAAATCCCTAAAACTCTGTATTTTTTTCACTAAATGAAGATTTAATTATAGAGCCAAAGAATCAGAATGTATGCGGTCTCCATTTGCACTTGCAAGTGTTAGGGACCATGAATCTGTACCAATCAGCCTCTTTCTCCCTGAGGATCTATTTTCAGTACAGGGCAGAGTCATTCTGGGAAGCCTGTGTCTTGTCAGTTTCTTCAGACCTCAGGGACAGGTCTCCTGGGACACTCTGGGCCCCTGGTACAGTAGGAGAAAGAGCCACAGAGAGAGCTCAATGTCATGACAGCCTCCCTGAGTCATGCCAGAGTGACTTTTGGGTGGCTAGGTCCTGATGTCCCTGTGCCTGATGCTCCCACAGGAGTCTCTGGACCCTAGGAGTCACCTGGGAGCCACCCAGGCCTCTGTTTGCCTGCCAGCCTGGGAAGTGCTATTAGAGTTATTTCTGGAAATGATGACAGCAGCTTCGATTTGCTTTTCTCTCTCAGTATAGTGCGTGAATTCACAGCCAGCCCAATGACCTTTTTACCTACATGACCCCCCCCCGACACATTGACATCCAGTCAGATCTGCTACTCATATTGACCTGTGCCTTCTAGTAGATCCCGATTTATTTGATATCACATTTGAGCATGAGTGCAATGGGAGGCAGCTGGAACATGGCCCTGCCTGGAGAACAGAGAGTTACAGGGGAGAGCTGGGAGGCAAAACAGCATTCCATAGATGAGACAATGGAGGACCAAAGAGAGAAAATGATCTCTCCAAGGTCACAGAGCTTGTCAGTAGCAGAACCAGGACTACCAATTTCTAGTTCAGACCTTTTTCCATTGTATGATTTAAGAATACTGAGTGACATGTCTTCCCATCTTGGAAGAAGTTTTTTTTCCTCCTGTGCAAGACAGCTATATCTTGGTAAGTTAGTAAAAATGTGGACAGGCTCATTGATTGGGTAAGTTTATAAAGGAGAATATAAAAATATTAAATGAAGGTAACTAAATTTTACCTTTTCTAGCACCCTCAGACCTCTGCCCCACTCCCAGCCATCCAATTCAGCTCAACTTAACTGTAAGAAACTTTTTTAAAAAAAATGTTGGGTGTTGGTTACATTTTCAACTGCAAAGATTTGTAAAGTTAAAGGGTCATAAAAAGACCTCAGCTTCCTATTTGCTATGAAGTGTGAAAAGTAAATATTCAGTATTGCTTATTTTTAATAGCAAAATTTGTAAATAAATATCAAAAGAGGACTGTGGCAGTTTGATATTATTTATGAATTCCAAAAAGAGATATTGATTATATTTGTAAACTTGTCTGTTCCTCTGGGCATGATACCCTTTGACTGATTTAAATTCAAAGGCTTTACATTTACTTGATTGAATCAAGATTAGGGCATACAGGATTGAGACCCTGACCCCTTGGTGGGCTATATAAACAGATGCTCAATCGAGAACACAGAAGTAGATACACAGAAAAGATACATAGAGGAAGAGAAACACCTCCATAGACACAGCAGAGGCCCCAGGAAGAGAGATGAACCATTTGCCTGGTAGATTACAGCTGACCTTGTGAAGAGACCAGAGCAGCTAAACCCAGAAAGAAACAAGCCCTGGGAAGAGAGTTGAGCCCTATGTCAGCCTACAGCTGAGATCAGAAGAAGCTGGACCCACAGAGCCTTAAGAGGAAGAGGAAGGCTGAATCCTTGCAGATATCATCTGCTATCTTGCTTCAACATGTGGCAACAGAGTTTGGTGAGGAAGTAAGTTTGAGCTGGACTCTTTAGAGCTTTGTAACTATAAGCTCCCACCCCAAATAAATGCTCTTTATAAAAGCCAACAGATTTCTGGTACTTCCCATCAGCACCCCTTTTGTCTCACTAACACTAGGACTGATAAGAAAAGCTTAAGGACCTCAGAGTCTAAATTCCAGCAATTGCACACTTAAATATCAAAATGTCCAGGTTTCTACAGAAGATTACAAAACACAAAGAACCAGGAAGCAAGGGCCCAGGCGAAGGAGATTAAAGCATTATAAACCATCAATGAAGAGCATCAAACCTGAAATATCCCAGACAAAGACCCTTAAAAAATGGTCCTAAATATGTTCAAAGAGCTGAAGGAAAACATGGACAAAGAACAAAAGGAAATTAGGAAAACAGAAGATAAACACAAAGAGAATCTCAATATAGAGATGGAAATTAAGAAAAAGACCTGAACATAGCTGAAGACCACAGTAACTAAAATTTAAAATGTCCCTGGAGGGGTTCAACAGCAGATTGGAGCTGGCAGAAGAAAGAATCAGTGAACTTGAGGATAAGACCATTGAAATAATCCAGTCTGAGGAAAGAATGAAGAAAAATGAACAGAGCCTGAAGAACCTGTGGACTTCATCAAGCACACTGATATATACATCATGGGAGTCCTAGGAGGAGAAAAGAGAAAGGAACAGAGAGAATATTCAAAGAAATAATAGCTGACAACTTCCCAAATTTAATAAAAATACATGAATATATATATCCAAGATGCACAATGAACTACAAACAGGATAAACTCAAACAGATTCACACCACACCATAGTAAATGGTCTAATGCCAAAGATAAAGAGAGACTTCTGAGTGCCACAACAGAGAAACAAATTGTCACATACAAGAGAGCCTCAATAAAGTTAATTTCTCATCAGAAACCACGGAAGCATGAAGGCAGTGGGAAGATATATTTAAAGTGCTGAAAGCAAAAAATTGCCAACCAGGAATTCTGTATCCAGAAAAACTGTCTTTCAAAAATGAGGAAGGGGTTAATGCATTCTTAGATAATCACAGATAAGCAAAAGCTGAGGGACTAATCATTAGACTGGCCTTACAAGAAATTCTAGAATGTTCTTTTTAGCTTGAAAGGAAAGGACACTAGACAACTGACTGAAACCACATGAAGAAATAAAGATCTCCAGTAAAGATAATGACATGGATAGGTATAAATATGAGTACTATTGTATTTTTTATTTACTAGTCCACTTTTTTTTCTTCCTATGGGACCTAAAAGGCAAATGCATAAAATGCAATGATAAATCAATGGTTTTGGACTCATAGTGTATAAACATTTAATTTATAACAAGAACTTCATAAAGGTGGAGGGACTGAACGGTATAGGAACATAGTTTATGTATGCTATTGAAGTTGTTAAGTTGGTATCAAAGAAAATGAGATTATTATAGATTTAGGATGTTAAATTTAAGCCCTATGGTAATCACAAAGAAAAATATCAGAGAAAATGCAAACTCAGAGAGAGAGAAATTAGAATACAGGTTACCAGGGGTGAGGGGCAGAGGCAATGGGGAGTTAATGCAAAACGAGTGTAGGGTTTCTGTTTGGGATGAAGGGAAAGTTATAATAATGGATCATGGTGAGGGCACTGCAACATTGTAATTATGATTAATCCCACTGAATGGTATGCTTGAGAGGGATTGGAATGGGAAGATTTATGTTTATATATGTCTCTACAGAAGAAAGAAAGGAAGGAAGGGAGGGAGGGAGGGAAA
>JAQZBX010086022.1:0-13049 GCA_029593785.1 Cabassous unicinctus | reverse complement strand
GTTCTAATGGGAGGGAGAGAGAAAATTAGGTGAAACATAGGGCATTTTTTTAACCTTGTAATCGTTCCACATGATATTGCAATGATAGACACAATCCATTATACATTTTATCAAAACCTGCAAAATTGTGCAGTGTAAAGTGCAAACCATAATATAAACTATAGACCATGGTTAGTAGCAATGCTTCAATATGTGTTCATCAATTGTAAAAAATATGCCACAGTAAAGAAAACTGTTAATGGGGGAATGTGTTGGAGGGGAGGAGATGGGGTCTATGGGAAATCCTGATATTTTCATTGCAACATTTACAAAAGCTAAATCTTCTTTAAAAATAAAGCTTAAATAAGATCTATGCAGGTACAAGGGAAGAGATGGTAGATGACAAAAATTTATTGAACTGTTAATGTTACATTGTAAGAAGTGCAAGCAGAATGAGAAATATAAATATGAAAACTTTGGAAACCAAGATTGAGTATCCAATATATATTATCTCTCAGTGGAAGTATTCAGCCACTTGGTGGCATGTTGATTACATGGAAAATTTTCCATAATGAAGGGGTAGAATTTGTACTCATAGAAATAGAGACTTCTGCTAATACTTTTTCTTCTCATAATGCTTGTAGCAACAGTGTAATCCATGAGCTTATAGAAATTCTTGGAACTCAATTATTCATGTTATTCAAACATCACCGAACCTGATCAAGTAGATTATTTCAAAGTGAAAGAAATATGGTGGTGGACACATTCGCAAGGAAATCACTGGTCTTACCAGGTTCCCCATTACTCTGTAGTGGCTGGTATGATAAAGTAGTGGAATGTCTTGCTGAATATTCAAGCACTAATTCAGAGTAAATGGCTTGAAAATATGGGGCTTTATCTTTAAGGATGTATTGGCAAATATGAAATATTCATTCTTTCATATCCAGAATGAACACTTATAGGAATCAAGTTATGTAAGAGCAAGTAACTCCTTTTACTATTATGCTAAAAATCTATTGAATATTTCCTCTCTCACCATTTTCAGCACAGATGGTTTGTGACAACAGTTATGAAAAGGTTATGGTTTCATCAGGGATCAAAGCAATGATTTTATTGAATTGTTAATTGAGAATACCACCTGGTCAATATAGGTTCCTCCTGTCTGTGCTATGCCAGCAGACAAACAAGGGGATGTATTGATTGGTACTGACAGCCAAGATAATGGGGTGTTTTATAACAATGAGGGCAGATTTGATCATTATCTTCAAACAAAGGAATTCTCATATTCACCTCTAATAATTTCCAAGATGAAATTTGAATGTTAATTAAAAAATAAAGCAACAATAATAGTATGACTATTGAGGAGTGAGAAATTCGGAAATGAAATTTTGTTCAACTACTAGTTAAATCCTAATAGCTGAATGTCAGTCTGAGAGCAAAGGGAAGGTGGAATAGAATGTGGAAGAAATAAAGATAAAAATTTAACTAAAACCTTAAGACCAATTTAAGTAACTAAATTTGTAATAGTTTTTCTTTACTTTTTAGAGTTATATGTGTATGTGGTATACAAATATAATTACTTATATGTGTATATGTATGAATTATATTTTATTTCCTCATTATTTTATATAAAAGATGCTTTTTCTTAGTTAAATTTACAATGTAATCTTTAAGCTACAGATTATTCAGGTGGTATTGTAACCTAGTAGAATAACAAGTAATATTTTAATTAACTTATCCAGAGATGTCTACAAAGACATTGAGCATGCTGCGTTTCTTTTAATGGTTGGTTTCAGAATATATCTGTAGAATTATCTCTTTAGTGGAAGTGGGATTATGTAATTGTTTTATTAAGGAGTTTAATTATGTATAGAGGAGAGTTTATGAATGCTGAGTAGCCTATTTAGTTAAATGTTCCAGTCATTTATTTGTGGGCATCAGACAAAAATTCACTCTTCTAAGTTTTGTTGTGTAATCTTGGGACAGAGAGCTTGTAAATTGGTATTCTCTTCTACCAGATGGCTTCTGGTTAGATTTGCCTTGTACAACAGAATGAACAAATGACTATCTATGTTAAAATAAAGATAAGGACTTGAAACAGATATGTGAGAAGAATAGCAGAACAAAGACAATTGAAAAATAATCAAAAGTTTCCAGTCAAGAAGAGTCATGGGCCAATGTGAAGACTTCTACTTTGTATATAATTCCAGCTCAATTTTAGGGCCCTAATTTAAATAGGCAGTATTATAAAAGCCTAGAGTGAAATTCGGTAATCCCATCCCTACAAGTTACTTCCCTTCTGAAAGCCACTGAAGGCACCACAATTTCTTCAAAGCATATATCTCTATGTTTCTCAGAGTATAAATAAGAGGGCACAGGAAGGGGTCATTGATGATGTAGAGAAAAGCAGACTTCATCTTCTGGAAAAATTTTGGGTGGTCTTATATAAGGAGAACAGGCACAAATATAGGATCGCAACTGTAATGCAAGGACTACCAGCAGAGGACGGTTTGCTATGGCTTTCTGCAGGGTAATCACTCATGGGTAAAATATCAGAAAATAAAATACCATCACAATCATGAAAGACATCAAAACAATCAGACCTGAATTCACAATTATCAAGATATCAATTCTGTATGTACTGTTGCAGGCCAGAGTCAGCAAAGGATATACGTCACAGAACTAGTGATCTATCTCATTGGGACCATAGAAAGGTAACCAGATGGTGAGAGGAAACTCACTGTCAGTGTATCAATCACCCAGCATGATAAGCTATGATGATCCCAATTATGTCTGCACCTGCCCATGGTGATGATGTAGTGCCGGGTCTTGCACATGGCCAAATAGTGATCATAAGCCACCCCTGTGAGCATAAAGATCATGATGAGTCCAAGGAAATGAATAATAAACAGCTGTATCATGCAGTTACTGTATGAAATGATCTTCCTTTCTGCCAGTAAGTCAGTCATTAGTTTGGGTATTTCCGTGGATGTGTAGCAAGGGTCAGAAAATGAAAGGCAATTAAGGAAGAAATACATGGGTAAGTCAATTGGGTGACTGCATGAGATAGAAATATAAGAAAGTTTCCCATCAAAATAGCAATGTAACAAATTAAAATGAATCCAAAATAGATTGTCCATACGTTTGTTTTGGGAAAGTGCTAAAAAATTACGCAGTTACGTTATTCCTTTTTCCAAAGTCCAGTGCAATAAAAAGGCATAACAGGAAATAAAATGGCATAACAGTATTCTGAAAAGGCAAAATTCATAAGTCAATGTAAGAAAAATATATGGGTAATATTAATAATAATATACATTTCATGAAACTAGGTTTGGCATGATTCCAGTGTTTCAAAAATTGAAAATCTAATATTTAATAAAAATCATTAAAGCTTCCATAAATCTTTCAGATAATTATGTTCAATCTTGACATTGATAAATATGTATACATTTATTCAGCCTATTGAAATCTTATAAAAATATTATTAAGTAGCAAACATTACCCAATTCCAATTTAATATATGGTTAATTACTTGGAAAGATGTAGCTTTTGATCCTAAGAAACTTCACATTTTTAATGATACAAGTATAATTTGCGCAAAGTGTTTGTTTAACAATGTAAAAGCAAAAGTAAAGTTGTAACTGAGTTCACTATTGGAATATATGCTGTCTAACACATTGGGTAAAAATTAAATTAAAGATTGATGTAATGATACCTATATACTTAAAGGGAAGAAAAAACTCTCTACAATAAGCAAATGCAATTGGTTTGATTAATGTTTTCCTGCTTGTTTTTCTTTTTCTTGATTTGTGACAGCAAAATGCCGACGTTTTATAACATAAGTATATTTATTTCTACAAACATTTCAATTAAAATTGTATACTTAAATTAACCACAGATTAAAACAATAGTTAAAACTAAGAGAAGTACAAGACAGTTTACCTAGAAGGTTTTGCCCTAGACTCCATGTATCATATTTATCATATTTTTCAAATCAATTTCCCCACAATTGTTTGAAATGTAGCCTTCATTTTTGTATTCTGTTATCATTCAATATAAGTTTTCCAAAATACCTAAAAAGACTGACGCTGCATAATAGAAAGAAAATTTCTAGAACATATGTGGGAATCATTTGTGGCCAGAGAAAGAATTACTGCCTGGACTCTATTATTTAATATACCACAGTGTGTGAATTTGCATACCTTATGATTTGTTTCCGAATTTAATTTATCTTCTTCATAAATTGGGGAACCTGTCTGGACTTTGTCACTATATGGTTGCAAGTTCAAACCACTAAATGTCTATTGCTTTATTAACCATAGAAAAATTAATGCCTGGTATTATTATCAAAATATTACTGTCAGCAAATTATGTTTCTAAACAGTTTTTAAGAACATTGTCCAATAACTTTGACTCATATAGAAAATGAAATTTCAACAGCTTCAAATCATGTTTTGTAAATCAAGGATTTACCATCCAATAAGGATATTTTTCAAGAGTAATCTATGTATGGTATGTAAAGGAAGTTAGAGCAATAAAATCAGTAGCCTGAAAAATCAGCTGTAACCCAGATATTTATTTTTAGTGACTGTGTTGAAATAGATGCTTGAGAAAAGGAAGATGAATAGATTGAAATGGAATTGGCCCAAGAAAATCACATTGTTAAAGCTTATCCATTTCTGCGGTTGGAAACTTATTGTGTGTAGGGCCTTTTGATTAGAATACTTAATTTAAGGGTTTTTTGATCAGGTTTTTTCACTAAGGTCTTGCCAGGTTGGGTCTTAATCATCATACTGGAGTCCTTTATAAGAGAATGAAATTCAGAGGGAAAATGATAAAAAATGATTCAGCTAAAATAATGAAACCTGGAAAGAAGGGAGAGACCAGTAGTCACCTCCATTTGCCTTGCCATGTGAAAGACATGTCCAGGATCACCAGTAGTCAATCTCCAGGGAGAAAGTATTACCTGATGATTACATAATTTGGACATTTTCATGGACTCAGTCTGAAGACTTATAAGCTAATAAATCCTCATTGTAAAATTCAACCCATTTCTGGTATATCACTTTGGGAATATTTATCAGTCTAAAACAGATTTTGGTGCCTGGAGTAGGATGCTGCTATTGCATATACCAAAATTGTTAAGAAAGTTTTAAAATGGGTGAATGACAATAAAAAAAAATAAAACTCAAAACACCTGAAATTTCAGAAGAAAAAAAAGAACTAAATAAATGCCTTGCATTTTCAAAATAAATAAATAAATAAATAGAATTGCTTAATGACTAGAGACAGGAAGAAGTGTGAGGTGGTTGATAGAAAAGTTCTAGATTGCTTTGAAGAGATTGTTGGTACAAATATGGATGCTAAAGTTCCTTCTAAGAGGACTTAGAAATGATAAATGGTTCACCATAAAATGGAAGAAAGGTGATTCTTGCTTTCATGAAGCAGAGGTCATGGCAAAATTGTGTTCTGAAGACAGAATTTAAAGTGACCAGCCTGGATATTTCGCTGAAGAGATTTCTAAACTAAATGTGAACAGCGAAGCCTGGCTTTACTTGCAGCTTATGGTAAAATGTAAGAGGAAATGGATAAGGAGAAATGAACTCCTGGGCACATAGAAATGAGAAATTGATGATTTGGAAAATTCTGATCTCCCAGAAAATGAGTTCCCAGGGAATAGTGTCTCATGTGAGGTTTTAACTGAATATGGAACTAGTCAGCAATTTCAGTGCAGGTCACTTATCCAGAAAGAATTTGTGGAAAATTCTCTTGTTTGATGGTTAGGACCCATGTGTGCTACATGCAATTGACCACTTTTTGTAAGATTTGTATGAAAGAATCACTGCCAGCCTGAGTAAAAGGGACAGATTGAAGGAAAAATGACTTCATAGGCAGAACCATGAAAGCTGAGGTCTGTATTGAAGACTTCTTAGGCCACAGTAGAGGACCCACCTTGTATGTGGAAAGGGTGACTATGTCTCATAACTTGGAGAGGCCACACTTGGTGGCCCACTGTTCAGGAAGAGTGTTATCACCCAATGCTCTCAGATTCCTGGGGGTTGTGGAGGAGCTGGCTGCCACCCAGATGTTTTAGGAGGTTGAAGACTAGCATTTGGCTCTCACCGCTATCCTTGATGAAGGCATGGTCATTAACCCAATATTGGAGATATTAGAGCCCTCACCCAAGTGTTTGGGGAGAGCAAACCTGCTGTGAAAGCCCTCCTTCAAGGCCAGAGGAAAAAGTATCATTCTATAGATGACTTTTCAACCTTTAAATATAAAGAAGTATGCTCTTCAGCGTCTCAGAATTGTTTGGAGATCGTGATTTCTGTTTTCCTTCCAATTTCTCCCTATGGCAATGGGAAGCTTTATCTTATGAATGTTCCTTCTTTGTATATTAGAAGAGATACATTTTCAAAGTTTCAGATGTCCAAATTCCAAGGGGAATATTGATCCAAACATACCACACCCATAGTCAATTTTAATGAGACTTTGCTTTAATATTGTTACAAAAATGATTTAACATTTTAGGGTATTGTGATGGAATGCATGTATTATGCATTTGGGAAGAGCATGTCTTTCTGTTGCCCAGAGGGTAGAATGTGATGTTTTGAAATGGAATAGACCCCAGAGAATCATGTTGTAAAAGCTAATCCATTCCTGTGGGTGTAAACCTATTGTAAACAGGGTCTTTTGATTAGGTTACTTTAGTTAAGGTCGTTATGATCAGGTTACTTCAGTAAAGCATTGCCCAGGATGGTCTAAATCCTCTTTCTGGAGTCATTTATAAGAGAATGAAATACAGAGTGAAAGAGAGAAAGCCTTGTACGCCAGAATCTGAAAGGAACTAAACCCAGAAAATAAGGGAGAGAGAAGCAGTTGCCACAATGTGCCTTGCTGTATGCCAGAGGTGTCCAGGATTTCTGGCAACTGGTCTTCAGAGAGAATGCATTGCCTGACTATGCTTTGATTTGGACATTTTAATGTCCTTAGAACTTTAATCTTTTAAGGTAATAATTCAATATTGCAAAAGGTAACCCATTTCTGGCACATTACCTTTGGCAACTTTAGCAGAATTAAATGGTAAGAGAAGAGAAGAGAAGAGAAGACAAGAGAAGAGAAGATAAGAGAAGACAAGAGAAGAGAAGAGTGAATAAACATTTCCTCTCATATGCATATCAGGTTTGGAAAAGAGAATTCATTAACTGAATAATAAGACAAATTTCAGAGGAAATCAGCCTTAAATTTACCAAAAATTTATCCTCTTAGCCATCAATTTTTTTTCTCCCTGTGACTGCATATTCACAGTTATATAGACTTGGTCCCAAATATGCACAGTGAAGCCTAGTTACCAATATGTCATTACCATACACAAAACTAAACATTAAAATTTTGTTCACAAAATTAGCTTATTATTATAGCTTACAGTTCAAAATAATAATGATAACTATTTGTTGAGCAATTATTGAATACCCAAAGTTCATACATCATTTATTCATGATCATAATGCACATTTTGAAATGATTTTTATTGTTCTGTTATGCAGATAAGAACACCAAGACTTCTAGAGGTTAGAAACTAGCTCAAATATCCAGGAAGCACTGAAACAGGACCACTGAGTTTTGTAACTGAAAAAAAAAATACAGGTATTTTTAAAGATAGTGCATTTTCCCAGGCTTTGAAATTTAACTTAACCTTGGGTAAATGAATGATTCTAGCACTTTAGAATGAAGGATATCAAAACACAATGTTTGAATACTCTTCACTTTGAAATAACAGCTGATATTGACTAGACTTAATACAGTTAACCTGTTTTAGCTGCTTATACATATGACCATGCTCCCTTCACAAACACACACAACAAGATTCTTATAAATATATTCAGGTGCCTCATCTACAGCAACAATTCGTAAATTCATATTGTTCTATCGAGGGTTGGTTTTTCTTCTTATCGTTCTTCTTTTCCAGAATCCCCTTCCAATATCTTTTGCTGCATGTTTTACATGGCTTTATTTCCAGAAAGGAGATTACATTGTAATCTTTCAAAAAAAGGAAAGTGTCAAATTTGCAGTGTCTAGCGAAAGTTTAAACGCATTCCTGAAGAAATAAACTTGATGATAAGCCTTAGATTCCTTTATAAATTTCAAATTCCCAAAACAGCAAGAGAAACATTAACAGGATCAGTTTTTGGGGTCTTTGTGTGTGTGTGTGTGTGTGTGTGTGTGTGTGTGTGTTTTGGTTTTTTGAGGCACCAGGGCCAGGTGTTTTTCCTGGGACCTCTTATGTGGGAAGCCAGTGCTCAACCATTCAGCAACATCCACTCCCATCAAATATATGCATTTTTAATGACTGTATTGAATTTTCCATTCAAACACAAAAGCAATGTACATGATTAATATACACAAAGTGTAAAGTTTGGACCCATGTCCATACAAGTAAAACCATCTCCACAATGAAGAAAATGAACAGATACATCACCCCCAACTTTTCCTAACTCTCCATTTTGTAATTCTAGTTTCCTGCCTACTTTAGCTCCCTATATTTCCTTTCTGCTAAAACAAATACCATACAATGAGATGGTTTAGCCACAGGAACTTGTATGCTCAGTGTTTCAGAGTCTAGGAGGCTTCACTTCTCCAGGGGATGGCATGATTTGTCTGATCACCAATCTTTGAAACTCCTTGGATATTCCATCATCAGTTATTGCAGATGGCAGTGTCTTCATTCTCTTCTGAGTTCCATTGACTTCAAGCTACTAACTCCTCTCTTGGTTTCTCTTTCTTTGTCCAAATTCCTTTCCTTCTAAGGATTCGAACCATATTTGATTTAGGACCACCCCATTAAATTTGGGCACACTTTGACATCTTCAATGGTCTTGTTTTCAAATGGATTCATACCCATAGGACAAAGGGTTGGGATCTTAACATTCTTTTTTGGAGACCATGATTGAAACCCCAATACTACCTCTCTGCCAATACCCAGGAAACCTTGATCTGATTTCTTGCATGTTGGATTAATTTTCATTATCTAGAGTTTTAGTAAATGGATTTGCATATTTTGCAATACTGAATGTTGAAGATTTGGATTTTTTCACTCAAATGACATTTTCTGAGATTCATTCATATCATACATATATTAACAGTTCTTTCCTTTTCTTTGCAGAAGAATATTCCAATGTATCAATATTCTAAAATTTTTTTCAACCAGTCATCAATGATGGAAATTTTGTTGTGTCTGTTTTTCGCTATTACTAATAAAGCTGCTTTAATAAATCATTTATGTACAAACCTTTATATGGACAAATGTTTCATCAACTTGGTTAAATACACACCAGTGGAATTGCTGGTCATTGGGAAAATGTATATTTATTATTTTTAAGAAATTTCCAAATTTTTTTCAAAAGTGTTTGTGCCATTTTGCATTTTCTACAGCACTGCAGCACTGCATGAAAGTCCTGTGGTGCCATATATTCACCAAGAATTGATGTGGCCAGTCTTTAATTTTAGCCATTTGAGTAAGTATTTAACAGTATCTTTGTGTTTTTTTTAAATATATTTTTATTTTTTTAAAGATACTTAGATTACATAAATGTTACATTAAAAAATAAAGGGGATTACCATAGGCCCCATTCCCTACACCTCCCACATTTTTCCATATTAACAACATCCTTCATTAGTGTGGTACATTGATTATAATTGATGAATGCATTTTGGAGCAATTGCCACTAAGCATGGATTTTAACTTACATTGTAGTTTACACTCTCTCCCACCCAATTTTGTATGTTATGAGAAGATATAATAATTAAACTCTAGGTCAATGTAATCCCAAACAAAATCCAAACAGTTATTATTTTCATAAATTTACAGAATTATTTTGGTATAAATATGGAAATTCAATGGATCATACTTATCACCAGAATTACAAAGGAAAAAAAAATCTGAACTTACATTACCTGAAAGCAACATATGTTATAAAGCTATGGCTTGGGTTTTTCATTAAGATGGTTAAGTTGTCAATGGAAAAGACTAGAAAGTGTAGTAGTTAGTTGGCACATATATCTTCAACTAAATCTCAGCAAAGGTGTGTAGGTAATCAGTGGAGAAAAGATAGTGTTTTCAACAAATGGTGACAGAACAATTGGATATCCGCATATACAAAAGATTGGACACCAACCTATATCTTACTCATTGCACAAAATTAATACAAAATGGATCATAGACCAAACATTAATGTAAATGTACACAATGCTTAGAATAAAACAAAGGTGAAAATATTTCTGACCTTGGATTAGGCAAAAAGTCCTTAATATAATGTCAAAATCATGACACATTTAAAAAGAGATAAGTTTTACCACATCAAAATTAAAATTTTTGAGGCAACAAAAGCTGAGATGACAAGAAATGAATTGAGTTTTGGATTTGTAATTTACCACAGTGTGCATGAGGTACCTGCATACATTTCTAGGGTGTATCCAGGTGTTTGTTTGAGAAGACAGTATGTTTAGAGGTATGTAGAGCTAACTACTTTTGATTTATAGGGCATGTCTAGGTGTGTGTTTGAAAAGAAAAGATGGTTAGATATATGAAAATCTACCTTCTTCCATGGGTTTAATAATGGTGATCTTAATTAAAGACATTGTGTTGAAGTAGGCAACAAAACACTGGGTTCTTATATCCTTCATTGAAAGTGCTAGAATCCTTCATTTAATCAGGGTTCCTTAACATTCAAAGTCTGAAAGCAAGCATTAAACTTAGAAATACCAATTTATGTCACTGAACAGTGGACATAGAATCTTACTTTATGTTTATCAGATGTTTGAGTTGGTTTACAATAACTAGAAGGTTCAGTGTCCTTATGTGAATAATAGAGCTCATGATACGCATTTCAAAATAAGCATTATAGTGAGGAATAATTCATATAATGACCATAATGTGCTCAATAATTTCTCAAGGAATCAATAATTTTTTTTTGCATTACTCTACAAATGCTGATCGGAACTAGACAACAGACTCTGAATTGCTGGTTTCCTGAAGTTTCAATGTATGAGTAAATCCTTCACGTATGGCTTTGTGTATAAAAGAGAGGGAAGAGCTCACTGAAAATCATCGTGTGCATTTGAGACTGTGCATGTGCAACCTGCACTAATGGAGTGATAAACAGGGAAATAATCACATGGTAAATAGGATAAAAGCTTTGTTGTATTTTGAATGCTCATTTCTTCTGACATTTTCATTATGTTCTCACATAATGATATCCCCTTTGACCTAAATATGCATATGAAGGGAAATTTTTATTCCTTTTTTTCTTTTATTACATTCCCTCTTCCATTCCACAACCATCTGTTTCAGAAATGTTAGTCCCTGGTTCAACAAATAACCTGGACCCATCCATGATCTCATTAGTCACTGATTTTATGTATCTACCTAGTTCTACACATCTAGGTTAGTCTTGATAATGAACCATATCTGAATTGTGATGTTTGTCTTTAGTTCTCTTTGTCATTCCTCGTGTCATACATTCGTGGCACCTAACCCAATACCAATCAAGGCTCCATTATCTTTCCTCCTTTCTTCAGAAAGTTATCTTAGCACAGAGCTGGCAAGTCTCCTGACCTGCTCAGGGTCTGACTGTAGCATTTTGGGTCCACCAGAAATTCAGTGCCTGAGACAGTCCAAATCAAAGTTGTAAAGTGCCCAGAGCCACAAGGGACAATACAATGGACAGTGACTTAGTGTCACGTAGTGAGGAACTGGTTTGATATGTCTCTGGGAAAATAATTCCTAAGAATGTTCGAAGATCTATTAATTTCTACAGGGTCAAAAGCTTATATTCTGCTCTTCTGGATCAGAATACTTTTAGGCAATATGTAAATGATTCCTAGGACCTGAATACATTTGCTAGTATCTGTGGGTCTTTCAAAATATTTTTTATTAAATTTTAGTTTGAGCTAGTGTGCAGATGGTAAAACTGCATTCAAAACTCCCAGCTTGCTTTTCCATTGTATAAGGATCCACATCTCCTTGCCACCCTGAAGGGTTTAGTGGATATTTAAAGTCTACTCCCCTGGCAAATATCTAGAATTTCCTAAGGCACTTTGAGATTTCCAAATAAATTTGAGAATTAACCTATTTGTGTTTCAGTTCCTGGTAATTTTCTGCATTTACATATTATTTAGGTAAAGGAGAAGAATTAGCAGAGTGAGTATCATGGGGAATTCTTCCTGATGCAGCCTAAATATAATATGAGGCACACTCAGACTTGATGGTCAATAAATTACATAGTGAGCTTGGTTTGGATAGTGTCCTGCTAACCATGTTTTAGGGTGGTTGTGTGATATTGGCCTTTATTCCATCTAATTTCATTCTTAGGTCCATAAATTCTGTTGCAGCATAAGATAAATTGATTACTATAAAACTGTTTTAGCACACTTTAGTTTACACACAAGCCATATACCAGGTGAAAATAGTAGAGTTAAGTTAATGAAAATTTCAGTTTACCAGTGAATTCACTGGGTCATTTTCTAGTGTTCTTGTATCTTCCTTAATATTCTGATCAAGGAATATATCCATTTATGTTTCCAATCAACAATAAGATGAATTTCATATGTTATAAACAGCTGCCTTCTTAAAATACACTCCATTCATCTGTGTCAACTGAGGAAAGTTTAAAACATGGCGTGTTCTGATATAACTAGGAGAAAATTTGAACTTAAAAACTGTAATTTAACATTAGGAAATCTGTTGCTATTAGGCTACTGCACACAAAAAGGGCTTGGACAATATGTATTCAATCTAACAAAGAAATAAAGTGATAATTTCACAATATTTTTATGGTAATAGAAAAATCAGAGCAGGAATTAGTGTTAGAAATGGTCTTAAAATAGTGTAACATCAGAATCTTTTTTTTCTCTAATGGATAGAAAAATTGAAATTTATTTCATCACCCTCACCTATGTTTTGTTTCTGTTTTTTCTTTTTTTTTCTTTTCTTTTCTTTTCTTACTTGCTTCTTAATTTGAATTTGTTGCGTATATGTAGTGGACAATTATAGTAGCTGCTAAGCTGCTCATA
>JAQZBX010086021.1:0-13053 GCA_029593785.1 Cabassous unicinctus | reverse complement strand
CCAGCTCTTCGTTGGACAGTCAACTTCTCCCAGAAACTCATCAACGACCCTTCGTTGGACTTTCATCGGAGCCACTGGTTTGCAGCCTGCCTGTGGAGCCTGGACTTGTGCATCCCCACGGTTGCGTGAGAGACTCTTTTAAAATCTCATATCATTGACGGATATCTCCTGTTGATTCTGTTTCCCGAGAGAACCCTGACTGATACATGATACATGCATTCCAATTTAACTAGTCTCTCTCTCTCTCGCTCACTCTCGCGTGCTCTCTCTCTCTCTCTCTCTCTCTCTCTCTCTCTCCCTCTCTCTCTCTCTCTAAATTAAGCAATGATTATGTGCCCAGTACTATGGAAATACCTGCATGTAAAAAGAAAATTTAAATCTAGGGAACATAATCCTTTTAAATGTGTTAGATTTTAATGAAGTAAATCACAAGGTAATACATGGTTAAGTTATACAAGCAAATCAATTGAGTAGATTTGAGGGTAGAAATGGTATGTTGATTCAGAATGCAGGAACATTTCTTCCCCTTCTTTAAGTATCACTTCCATGTTGGGAGATAATGGTTGCTATGAATGGAGGAGATGAATAGGATAAAATTTTGGAGGCCCTTAAGAATGCCTAGAATAGAGAAGAAGAATTTTGGTCTTCAAGCAATTTTATCCTTCAGGTAAACAATACAATATTCAAGTGATGCCTTGGAGAGTTTTAGCAGGCAACATGTTTATATTTTACTAGCTCAGGATAAAAAAAAGGCAGAGAGACCAATTAACAAAATAAAGCCATCATCCAAAACTGGGTGATGATAATCAGACAAGCATGGTAAAGAAAATTAAGCGTATATGCAGGAAGAATATTTCAAAGAAAGGTTTGGTGATGGAGGAATAAGAAAGACCCATGAGCCAAAAAATTGCTGAGCTAACACTAAAGAGACTATTTTAACTCTCAATGCTTTCATACTTTTACTTAACAAATATATCACTTTTTGTCTTCATTTAGTATAGCTAATCTAGACCAACCATTTGGAAATTTGTTTGTTTTCTGCTTAATGGATTTCAGTGGGGACAGAGAAGAGTTGAACTAAAATCTATTGATGTGGATTTGTCAAAGGGAAATAGGCAGGATGAGGTAATCAATATGAGATGAAGGGAGAAAAAGGGAAGAGATCAAAATGGTATAGGGGAGACTGGCTAAATGCTTCCCAAACAAGTTCTTCTTGCTTTACACAGAATAAATCTATGGTTCTTAACTTCTTTATTCATGAGTGGGGCTACATGAAAAATTCTTGCCAGTGGAATGTAAACAGAAATGATTTGTGGGCAAGGAAATTGAAAAAGGGTGTGCTATCTCTCTGTGCTCTTTCTTTCTTTTTTAAAATACGATTTTAGTTTTAAAAAATACTTTAGATTACATAATTGTTACATTAAAAATGTAGGGGATTCCCCTATGCCCCAATCCCTACCCCTCCCACACTTTCCTACATTAAACAGCATCGTTCATTAGTCTGGTATATTTGTTACAATTGATCACATATTGGAGCATTGCCACTAAGCATGGATTATCATTTACATTATAGTTTACACTCTGTCCCACACAATTATGTAAGTTATGACAAAATATATAATAGCCTGTATCCATCATTGCAACGTCATTCAGGACAATTCCAATGTCCCAAAAATGCCCCCATATTTCACCTGTTTTTCCCTCTCCCTCCCCTCAGAATGGCTAAGGCCTCCACTTTACTATTGCCAATAGCTGGAAGTAACCCAAATGTCCATCAACAGATAAATGGATAAGCAAACAGTGGCATATACATGCAATGGAATATTACTCAGCTGTAAGAAGGAATGCAGTATTAACACAATGGATAACATGGATGAACCTTGAAGACCTTATGTTGAGTGAAGTAAGCCAGGCACTGAAGGACAAATATTACATGACCTCACTGATATGAATTAAGCAAATTGAGCAGACTCACAGAGCTAGAGTCTGGAAGATAGGTTTACAGGAGACAGAAAGGGCGTAGAGGGTTCTATGTTCTTTTTTATATCCCAATTTGTTGATTGGATGATGTCAAGATGACCTTGGACTTACATTCAGAAGACTGCATTTCCACTAGCTGAAAATAGTTCATATCCCAGAATGTCTGCAGGGAGCAGAGACCCCACTGTGAATGAGAAATATACAGGAGCGAGTATTTGGGCAGAGACCCTGCGTGTGTTTGGGTGTGGGAGATGGTATTAAGCCGCTAAGATTTTGTAATTGTTTCCTTTACAGCAGCCAGAGTTACCCTGATAAAAACAGCTGTTATCCAAGTTTATGGCTTGAGAATATAGGTGAATGAATAACAGCTTTCACCAAATCTTGAAACAGTAGGAGAGTTATTTTTATGGTGCAAGATGACTTCAGATATGATCGACTAATTTTGATATCTCTGTTTGGAGAGTTTGGATGTGGTTCTGGAGCTCAGAGGAAAATATAAAGCTGGAAACATAGTCATAAGATTTATTAGCATAGATCAAAATTGAAGGTATGGGAGTGAATGACAACACCCAAGAGGTTGCATGCTATGGGAAGAGAAATTGTCTTAGCTAATACCTGAGAAAAAATTAACTACTGAAGAAATAGAAGGAATATATAGAACCTACAAAGGATGCAGAAGGGTGGCAGCCAAATGGTTAGGAGAAAATCCAAAAGAATGGGTGCCTCATAAGGTAGGGGAGAATAGAGTTGAACAAAGGAAGGAACAGCTAAGGAAATCAATATTTGCATAAAGTCAAGTACTTATAGACAGAAAATAGTCCATTAGATTTTACAACTAGGAGGTCATGCATGTCATGATCATGTGTTTGTCCAGGTCAGTCCCAGATGATGTTTAATTATTACCAATGGCCTTTTTCACTCTTAAAAGTGTCCAAGATTGGGTGATAAATATATGGTCACCTTGGTCATAAGAATTCTTGGTAAGAATAGTTTCACTGGCAATGGAATGAGTTTGCTATAGGTTGAGATGCTAGCAGATAAGAAAGTGAGAAGGAAGAGTATCTTTTTATAAGATAAGCTGTGAAAAGAAAGAGTTGACATGGTTGAGTAATAAATGGTGGGATTTTTGTTTGCTTGTTGTTTTTTTGTTTGTTTGTTTTTTCAAATTAGAAATCTGAGCATCTTTTGTTCTGAAGTGGAAAAAAAAACTTGTATATTAGGAGAAATGTTAGATTTCTTGAAAATAAAAGAGAGTTCTGGGATTGGGTCCTAAAGGAGGCATGTGGATTAAATATCACTTCTCCTCTATTAGTCTTCCTTCAGTTGTCTTCTTTAGAACATTTTTATACGGTTTCAATTATTGCCTAAGGTCAAGAGCGCTTTGAGAAGGGTGAGGATTAGGAACCACATCTCCTCTATATGCCCATCACAGCAATTGATTCAACATTTTACTACTCTGAGTCACATATTCTGCCTTTACTAGACTTGTACCATGAGTGAGCCCTCCTGAAAGATGAAGACTGCATTTTAGCAAAGGCAACTGCATTTGTGGTCCCTTCCAGGGATTCCTGTCTTCTACAGCTTCCAGATGCTTTGTCATTATTATTATATGCTAAAGCCCTTTAATCAAATCATGGATATAAAGCTAACAAATTTGTTTAATGCCTGAGATATAAGCAGGAGCCTTGTTAAGCAGTGTATCTTTCTTATTCTCTCTTGGGCATCTTAATCACTCTTCAGTCTTCGGCCATTGTGGTAGATGCAATAAAGTCCCACACAAGACATGTTCAAGTCCTGCCCCCAGTCCTGTGGGTGTGAATGCATTTGTAAGTCTTTGAAGGTCCTGTTAAGATGAGGCCAAACTTTATTTATGAATTCCAAAAGTAGATATTGGATTATGTTTGTATACTGGTCTGTTCCTCTAGGCATGATTAAATTATGATTAGGGCTTTGATTGGACCACATCAGTAGGCCACTGAGTCCCTGCCCCTTGGTGGGTGGGAACTCAGAGATAAAACTACACAGCAGAGCAGAGGAGTTAGTTGGATTTTTGATGTTGGAGTTCTGATGCTGAGTTTTAATGCTGGAGCCCGGGGAAGTAAGCACACAGAGGAGCTTGGCTGTGAGGAAGGAGAGAAGGCCCCAGGAAAAGAGATGAGCCATTCACCTGATAGTCTACAGCTGGCTTTGTGGAGATAGCAGAGGAACTGAGCCCGGAGACAAGCAAGCCCCAGCAAGAGAAGAACCCAGGAAGCCTGAACCCTCATAGACATTGGCAGCCATATTGCTCCAACACGTGGCAACAGACCTTGGTGAGGGAAGTAACTTACCTGGTAACTGTGGGCTTCTACCCCAAATAAATACCCTTTATGAAAGCCAACCGATTTCTGGTATTTTGCATTAGCACTCCTTTGGCTGACTGATACACCATGGCCTGCTGATACCTTGACTTTGGACTTTTAGTCTCCAAGCTGGAAGCCAATAAATTCCTATTGCTGAAGCTAATCAGTTCATAGTATTTTTTAATGGCAGCTCTGGCGAAATAAGACAGCCATAAATTAATGCCCTCAAAAGTCTGTAAATCTGCACAATTTACAGTGTAGAAATAAATAACATCTATCCACATTCTGTTGCTGAATAATCAGTGTTAATTTTACTATGTATGTGGAAGAGGTCAGAATTAAAACAGTAAGATAAAGCCAGATTAACCACAATTAGGAATCTTATCTACTGAAAAGAAGGAGGAAATGAAACCTTAATATCATTGACTCATGGATCCCAAATTGGATATTTCTTAAGCAGAGAACTTTATTGCAACCAGAACCATTTTTAATGAAAGAAATCATTTTATTATGAAAAATGGAACTAACAAATTATTTTGGCTTTCCTTTTTTAAGTTTGAAAAAGTAAGGCTGCTTGTTTTGGTGACAATCTTCTGGGGAAAGCAGCATGAACTCAGTGGTTCATGCATAGTCGCAAGCCAGGAGACTTAGCTGGAAAGTTGAAGTAGAGCTCTCATTATGAGAAAGAACTTACTGCCATTGAAGATATGCTCCATTAGAGTTAATATTTGGCCCAAGAGAATCCATTTTTCAAAGCAATTTCAGTTGTAATTGTGATTTTCCCAAAGTAGTAACATTCTATATAAATGATCATGTCTCTTTCCCACTATGAGATTGCATATTAAAAACATTTTAGTTTAATGACCACATGATTCATCTACTTCAACCATCAAACAGTACTTGTCCTGGACTTTGCTAACTGCTTTTCCCCCCAGACCTCTGGAAATTTAGACCTTGGTGAAGATCCATTTACATATTTCTTCACGGAGATGAGTGAAACTTGGAGATATGGGATATAGCCCTAGTGAGACGAACATTAAATAGCATTCAAAGGAAGAAAAATACTGTTAAGTGGACAGCAATACACAAGTTAACATAGTGGTGGGCACAGTCCTAACTTTGCAGAGGTAAGTTGTAGACAATGGAAGCCTAGAGAAAGTGAAGAAAGGGCAACCAGGTCTGCCTACATTAGATGAGCTAGAGGTAGGGTAACTGGGTGTCAGAGGGGAGCACCATGTTCAAGGTCAAAGGGGTGGAGCATGGTGTTTAATGTTAGATTTTATTGTGGGTAGTAGCAACCTTATGAATCCTTTGTTTCTGTAACCTGCACTTAAACTAGATTTGATTTATCTCTTCTTGTAGAAGCCAACTTGTTATTCCCATTAAAAATTATCTTCTCCCAATCTTGTCCATCTCGTTGAATGAATCTACCCAGATTTCCAAGCAAGAAACCCAAGACTCATTCCTAATTCCTCTCCTCCTTTCTCTTACAGCCAATCAATATCCTAGTCATGTAGAGTCATTCTCCTATAGGAATTTTAAATCCATATACTTCTTACCTTCACCATTGCCACCATGCTAATCTATTCTCTATCATCTTATAACAGGATTTATGTAACTATTTCACATTTATTCCAGTCCTCTACAAAACACACTTTACATGGCATTTATTTATTTCCTACATAGCAGCCAAAGAAATCTTGAAAGACGCAAATCTAATCATGTAGCTTCCTTCTTAAAGCCCTTTGTTTCCCATTTTCTTTACTATGTCTTCCAGCATCCTTAACTGCATGGCCTTTTACTTTCTTGCTTCCAACTACCTCTCTTCGTTGATCTGGTGCTCTCTGCTTCAGCCACCCTGAACCTCTTCAGTTCCTCAGTGCACCAAAGTCCATTTAGTTCTAGACCCTGAACTTTCCTATGCATTGTGTCTCTCTCTCTGGAACATTCTTTCCTTCTCTATGCAATTTCTTCACCCAACCAATGTGTGCTCATCCTCTGGCCTCAGCTTAAATGCCACATCCATAGGGGAAGTTTTCTCTGATGCCTCAAACTGGGTAAGAACTTTCTGTTTTATCTTCTTATAGTTTCCATCACAGTGCAGCTAACTGTGATTGTTATTTGTGTAATAATTCATTTAATTATTATTTATAGTCCTATTAGACTATAAAATCCATGAAGGCTAAGACTATGAAATGTAGGATTCTTCAGTATATTCAACACTGCCTGGGACTTGGTAGTCACTCATTAAATGAGTAAATCAATGTATGTTTGGCTAATGAAACTAACACCAACAGTTTTTTTGTGATCTTGAAATTATTTGGCATGACAAGAATCACTTTGACAAGAGTTCAAGATTAATATTCTTAATATATTTTTAAAAATCCCTTCTGTTATTCTTTCATGGTGGACGTCATTATTTTTATTGTGGTAATGTATATACAGCATAAAATTTTCCATTTTAATTTCTTTCAATTATACAATTCAGTGGCATCTATGACATTCACAATGTTGTGCTGCCATCACCACCATCCATCACCAAAACTTTTTCGACACCCCAAACAGAAACTCTGTATCCATTAAGCTATATCTCTCCATTCCTCCTGCATTCTAGTTACCCAACCCTCCATCCCTGGTAACCTGTTATCTATTTTGTGTCTCTATGAATTTACATATTCTTGGTATTTCATATAAGTGGAATCATTATTTGCCCTTTTGTTTCTGGCTTGTTTCCATAGTGGACTTCTTAGTTTGCCAGTGTTGCTATAACAAATACCACAAACTTTTTGGCTTAAACAATAGGAATTTATTGTCTCACAATGTTGGAGGCTGGAAGCCCAACACCAAGGTATCAACAGGCCAGATCAGAGTCTGTAGGATTCTTGGGGTACCTTGATTTGCATCTCTGCCTCTGTCACATGGTGATCTGCCTCATTTTCTGCCTTCTGCTGACTTCTGGCTTCTCCTGGCTTCTGGCTTCTACTGATTGACAGTGTCCGAATTTCCTTTGCTTATAATGATTCAGTCACGTGTATTAGGGTCCACCCTGATTCAATTTGGCCTCATCTAAATAAGATCTTCAAAAATCCTATTTACACATTCACCTAGTCAAGACCCTTCTTTGAGTTTATTTTATTTCACTTTGGTTTTTCTCCTTCATTCCTGACCCCCCACTTTTCTACAAAATTATTTCTCTACATGTCTCCTTATAGACCTCTGAGAATATTTCTCCAGAAATATGTCCAGGTGTGGGATAGCTGTGTTAGTACATTTGCTCACTTAAAGTCATTCAGTTCCCCCAGAATTATGTTCAGATGCATTCTATTAGTTTACATTACCATCAACAGTTCTTGAGAGTTCTTGTTCAGATCTTTGCCAGGTCTTAATATTATCTACCTTTCTAACCTTTGATAACCTGACAGGTTTAATATTGTATTTTTCTTATACCTATTGTTTCTATTCCCATTGAGGTACGATTTTCATGCCATATAAAGTATAGAGTTTAAATGTGTATCTTAAAGAGTTTTAACAAATGAATAAACCTGTGTCACCACTACTCCAGTCAGGATGCAAAGCATTTCCATCATGGTAGAAATTTCCCTTGAGCTTCCCTCTCATTTGTGTTTTTATTTGCATTTTCATGATTTTTAATGAGTTTCTTTATACTTTCATTTGCTGTTTCAATATCTCTTCATGGTTTTAATTTCTATTACAAATTGTATCATATTTCCTATCTTATTTTCTGTTTTTTTTTTAAATTGGTATAGAGAGATATTTATTTCTCTATGTTGATCTTGCATCTAGTAATGTTAATGAACTCTTCTATTAGTTTTTTTAAAAAGAAGTTTTAGACTACAGAAAAGTTACATGAAAAATATAGGGGACTCCCATATACCACACCCCCTTGCCCTATCACATTTTTCCCTATTAATAACATCTTATATTAGTGTAGTATGCTTGTTACAATTAATGAACAAATATCGAAACATTGCTACTAACCATGGTCTAGAATTTACATTATGGTTTACACTTTGCACCAAACAATTTTATAGGATTTGACAGAATATATAACGGCCTGTATCCGTCATTGAAATATCATGCAGACCAATACCAAGGCTCTAAAAGTGCCCTATATTCCACATATTTTTCCCCTCAGAACTCTGGTAACCACTATCTTTATATCAAAGTTACAAGTTCTTCCATTACTACAATAATAATAAGTCTACTTTGGTCAATGCTTGCATTCCCCTCTTTCTTCTATTAGTTTTGATAATGTGTTTACTTTTTTGTGTTTTCTGTGTAGGAGATCAAATAATTGACAATTAATGAGAGTTTTATCCCTTTCTTTCCACATTTTACACCTCTTCTTCCATGTTTTTGATTTTGTAGCATTGACTCAGACATTTAATTCTATGATGAACAGCAACAGTATCCTTTGTTTTGTAAACTTAAGTGAGAAAGCATCTAAAATTTCTCCACTGAGTATGTTACTTTTTGTAAGTTTGGGGCTTTTAAACACTATTAAGTTAGAGATGTTTACTTATATTACCAGCTCTCTGATAGTTTGTTTTTACATCATAAATGAGCATTAGATTTTATCAATAGCTTTTCAGGTGGTAACTCATCTTTGTAACCCTAAAATGAGCCCTACTTGATCAAGATGTGTTATATGTTTAATCTACCATTAGATTAAGGTGACTGATATTCTATTTAGGATTTTCCATTTATGTTCACATGTAATTAAAATGGGCCTCTCTCTCTCTTTATATATATATGTATATATTTATATATATATATATAACATATATACATAAATTTATAAACTTGTTATGTTCTTATCTGGTTTTGGAATCAAGATGTTCCCAGCCTCATACAATTATTTGGATAGTTTCTATATCTTTTCCCTACTTTCTTTACTTTATCAAATTAAATTAAAGAGATTATTCCTTGAAAATTGTATAAATCCTTCTGTAAAACCATCTGGGTCATGATTTGGAGAAGTAGGAGATGTTTGTTTATTATTTTTTCAATTCCTTTAAGGATGATTGTTTCTGCTTAATATTTCCAATTCTTCTTGTACTAACTTTGGTATTTTTTTCTGTATTTTTTTCAGAAATTATTTTGTCAATAGTATCAAATTTTTAGGGTGTAATCTTTTGTAATACATTATTAACTTAATAAGCATGTTGTTGTATTTATGTGCCCTTTTCTGTTTGCCTCTACTCTAAGGGTTCTTAAAACGTTTTTTTCCATGGACCCCTTTGCCAGTCAGGTGAAAACCACAGACCCCTTACTAAGTCCACACTATACTCTGTATTATTTAATAAATATAAAACACCTGCACCAACACATCGCCACAAGAATAATGTTTTTTTTAAATTTCAATTCAAGCTCACTGACACCTTGTTAAGAACCCCTGCTCTACTCTGTTCTTATCAGTTCTACATAGAACTAGCTTTGGTTTGGGTAACTTTCTCTACTCTTGTTTGTTTTATCTCTACTTCATTTATTTCTCTCCCTTAGTAGTATCCTATCCTTTCAACTGTCTTTTTTATTTGGTTTGGTCTATTTTCCAATTTATCGAGTTGAATACTAGCTTATTTGTTACAAGTGTTGCTTATTTTTTTTGATAAATCTACTTAAAGCTCCAAATTTTTCTCTAAGTACTGCTTTCAATGTCCCATAACTTTTAAATGGGTGCTGAGCACAATGAAAAAGTGGGCGCATAAACATTGTGTCTTCATCAGCCACTGGCTCTATGACTTTGGTCAAATAAAATTCTGATGAAAACTTTCTTCACCTAGAGCTGTGGTTCTCAATTGGGGACGATTTTGCCCTAGGGGACATTTGGCCCTGTCTGGCCAAATGGTAGTCAAAACAGGGATGGGGTAAGGGTGGGGTGCTGCTGGAATCTACAGGACGTGAGAAAGAATTATCCAGCTCCAAATGCCAATAGTGGTGAAGTTGAGAAACTCTAACTTAGAACATGAAGAAAATTATACATAACCTGCAAAGTTGTTTTGAATATAGTCTATCGTTTACCAGCACTGTGATCTTGGGAAACTTATCTCTCTCTGAGCCTCTCTCTCTCTCCTCCGAGTGGGAAATGATGCTGCCTTCTCTGAAGGATGGCAAATAATGTGTGAAAAGTGATGCAAAATGAGTGTTTAGCAAAAGGTAGCAGTCAGTTCTTTGCTCTTGACTTTATCAAGGAGAATATAGGGAATAACTATTCAGAAAAATGTTTCTATATCTTCTGCAGCCATGTTATGGAAGTCATGCTCATTTTGTAGCTCTGTATCTGTATTTATATTAGTTTTCACACAATGAGCTTTTTTTTTTTTTTACACAAAACTGAAGGATTTCAAGTTAACCTATCTTTAGGAAAGGTCTGCTACTGAGACTTTCAATTAATTAACGTTGACCTGTTAATGAGATTCTGCTATAATACTTTAACTTGGATATATCTGTTTTATCCTATTATAATTAGTCGGATTAGAAATGAAACACAGAAGCTATTAATGTATTTTTTCCTATGTAGACTTTCTGTCTCCGCCATTGTACTACATGGTTTCATAGATCCCCCAGAAGGAGAACTCAGAAGTCACAAATTGGGTGAGGGTCACATTTATCACCATCATTTCCATATTTCCCACACCTCTTTCTGTGTTCCATTTTCTTGCTAAAACATATCCTTTAAAAATTTTTTTTGGTGTAGGCCTATAGATAGTAAAATCACTCCATGTTTGTTTTATAATAATGTCTTTTTTTTTTCACTTATATTTAAACAATAGTTTAGCTGAATGTAAAATTACTGGTTAAGAGTTATTTTCCCTTAACACAGTTTTTTCCGACATATATTGTTGCTGGTGAGTGGTCTGCTTTCACTTCAATTATTGCTTATTTGCTTTTAATCTGTTCCTTTTCTCTGTCAGATGTTAAGATTGTCTCTGTAACATTGATACAACGTAGTTTCACCAAAGAGGTTTTGGGAATGTGGATTCACTTTATTTATTCTAGTCGGTATTGATATGGTACTTTTAAATCAAGGACTTATATACTTTCTCAATTACAGGAAATTCTTAGCAATTTTTGCCTTCTTCTCTTTTTTCTGTTTTCCTAAATTTCATATTATATATAGGTTGAAGATTCATTGTCTTTCACATCTCTTAACTGTACTTTCATTTTTTAAAAATCTCTTGGTCTTCCTGTGATCAATTTTGTGTATGTTTCTCAGTTCTGCCTTTTACTATGATAAATCATTTTTTATTGATTCCAGGTAAGATATTTTATACATTGAGGATTTTAAAGTTTTCAATAATGATATATTTTGCATCTAATCTTTGTACTAATTCTTTTTCATATTTGCCTGTATTTGTTTATTATTTTGTTTTACCTTCTAATGGAAGAATTTCTTTACTTTTCTTTGAGTGCCCCAAATGTACTTATATTAAAACCTTTGGGGAAGTGGATGTGGCTCAAATGATTGAGCTCTTGCCTACCACCTGGGGGGTACTGGGTTCAGTTCCTGGTGCCTCCTGGAGAAGACAAGCAAGAAAGCAAGCTGATACAACAAGATGACAGAACAAGGAGACACAAAGAGAAAAGACAATGAGAGACACAACAAAGCAGGGAGCTCAGGTGGCTCAAATGATTTAGCACTTCTATCCCACATGGGAGGTCCCAGGTTTGGTTCCCAGTGCCTCCTAAAGAGAAGACAAGCAGACACAGAGAGCACACAGCAAATGGACACAGAGAGCAGACAGCGAGCACAAACAACGAGGCATGGGGGAGCGAATATATAAATAAAATAAGCCTCTAAGAAAAAAACTTTGTCAGATATTTCAATAAAATAACTTCATCCAAACTGAATTTTATTTTCATTTTTAGTATCAATTTTTTGTGTGTTTTAGAATATTTAGCTTGCAGACTCCCTTAAGAATCATATGGTGGTTTATTGTTTATTTTCATTCTCACTCTCTATATCTATCCTCCCTGTACATTATTTTTATGGTTTCCTCTAACCATCAACTTAGGCACACAATCCAGAACAAAAACTTGTAGTGGTTATTCAAAACACTTTTTGGTGAGGTCTATCAAGAGAGGTATGCACAAGAGCAACATACAAAAGTAAGTAAAAATTGTCCCAAAAAAGAAAAGAAACATCTCTTTCACAGCAAGTAGAAAAAATATGATATTTGAACCTGGAGAGGTTTTACTTTCCCTTCAGACTTCACAAAACAATATAAAAATAATATTAAAAAGCAAAATGCACCTTGTAGCTCTTATATTTTTAAGTAAAAGAAAACATGGGAAGATAGAACTTCTTTCTACTAGAGATTGAGACATGTTCTAATTGTAGATTAATTAACAGTGTAGTATTTGCATAAATGGGCAAATGGAGCAAAACAGAACACTTGGAAATGACCTTGTTATATATGGGAGCTAAGTATATGACAGATACAGCATTACAAGGATGGACCATTCCATAAACGGTACAAGAACATTTTCTAACTATAGTGTGTGTGTGTGTGTGTGTGTGTGTGTGTGTGTATCCTCACCTTATGGCATATACCAAAATCTATTCCAATGAAATAAAGATTTAATTGTTTGAAGAAACTGCAGGAGAATATTGTTATATTCCTGAGGTAGAGAAAGTTCTCTTTACAAGACACACACATACCCATACATGCACACACACACTTCCTCCAGAAAGGAAAATATTGATAGT
>JAQZBX010086020.1:0-13047 GCA_029593785.1 Cabassous unicinctus | reverse complement strand
CTATATATGAGAACTTATGGGATGCACCAAAATCAGTGATGAGAGGGAAATTTATAGCCATAAATGCATATATTAAAACAGAAGAAAGAGCTAAAATTAAAGATCTAACTGCATACCTGAAGGAACTAGAAAAAGAACAACAAACTAATTCCAAAGCAAGCAGTTAGCAGGAAATAAAAAAAAGATTGGAACAAAACTAAATGAAATTGAGAACAACAAAAACAACAGAAAAAAACTAGAAACAATGAGCAAACCCAAAAGATGGTTCTTTGAGAAGATTCATAAAATTCACAAACCCTTAGGTAGAGTAACAAAGAAAAAAAGAGAGAAGCATAGAAATAAAATCAGAAATGGGAGAGGAGATATCAACATTAATCTCACAGAAATAAAAAGTATCCTAAAAGGATGTATTGAAAAATTCTATGCAAAGAAGATGAATAATTCAGATGAAATGAACAAATTTCTAGAAACCGACAAGCAGCCTACATTGATGACAGAAGAAAAAGGAGAATTCAACCGTCCAGTGACACTTAGCAAGGTAAGATTAATCATCCAATCCTCCCAACCAAGAAAAGTCCAGGACCACATAGCTTGATGGGTGAACTCTACCAATAGTTTCAGAAAAAACTAACACCAATTCTGCTTAAAGTCTTCTAAAAAGTAGAATTAGAGGAAACATTACCCAAGTCATTCAATGATGCAAATATCACCCTAATTCCAAAACCACAAGTAAACAACAGACCAATCCCTTTAATGGACTTAGATGCTAAAATACTCAGCAAAATATTGCTAATCATATTCAAACACACAGGGAATGAATTATTCACCATGATCAAGCGTGTTTATTGCCAGGAATGCAAGGAAGGTACAACATTAGAAATTCAATCAATGCAATATTCATTAACATATAGAAAGGGGGGAAAGCTCATTATCATCACTACTGACACACAAAAAAGAATTTGACAAAATAAAGCCTCCTTTCTATATAAAAACACTTCAAATTATAGGAATAGAAGGAAACTTCCTCAACATTACTGGAAGACTAAATATCATTAAGATGTCTCTCTTACCAAAATTGATTTACAGATTTAATATTCTCAATAAAACTTACAGCAGCATCCTTTACTGAACTGAAAAAACTAATTATGAAATTAATTTGGAAGGACAAAGGGCCCCAAAGAGCCAAAAACATTTTGAAAAAGAAAAACAAAATTGAAACAATGATACTACTTGACCTTAAAGCATAATACAAAGCTACAATTTCCAAACTGCATAGTATTTGCACAATGAGAGACAAAGTGACCAATGGAACTGAGTTGAGAGTTCTGATATAAATCCAAATGTACGGCCAAATGATATTTGAAAATTCCATGAAGCCCACTTAACTAGATCAGACTAGCCTTTTCAATAGGTGGTACTGGGAGAACTGGATATCCATATGCAAAAGAATAAAAGAAAATCACCATCTCCTGCCCTATACAAAAATTAACTCAAGATGACACAAAGACCTAAATAAAAAAGCCCAGACCATAAAACTCCTAGAAGAAAATGTAGGGAAGCCTCTATTAGATCTTGTAGTAGGAAAGAGTTTCATAAAGTTTAAACACAAGTGTGAGCAGCAAAAGAAAAAAAAAGTAGATAAATGGGACCTCTGCAGAATTATAAACTATTGTGCTTCAAAGAAGTTTGTCAAGAAACTGGAAAGAAAGCCTAATCAATGGAAGAAAATATTTGAGAATCACTTTCTCATCAGGGTCTAGTATCCATCACATATAAAGAATACTACAGCTCGAAAATAAAAAGACAAACAACCCATTTAAAAATATGCAAGTGATTTGAATAGACACTTTTCCAAAGAAATACAAATGGATAAAAAAAAAAAAAACACTTGAAAAGATGCTCAAAATCACTAGCAATTAGGGAATGCAAATGGCTATTAAAAAACAGAGGACTACAAGTGCTGGAGAGGATGTGGAAGATAAGGAAAACTCATCCACTGCTGGTGGGAATGTAGAATGGTGAAGCCATTGTGGAGGATTTTGGCAGTTCCTCGGGAAGCCAAAATTGTCACATGATCTAATAATCCCACTACTAGGTATATACACAGAAGAATTGAAAACAGGGACACAAATAGATATATGCTCACCGATTTTCATAACAGCATTTTTCACTATTGACAAAAGTTGGAAGCAACACAAGTGTTCATCAACAGATGAATGTATAAGCAAAATGTGATATATACATACAAAAGTATATTACTTACCTGTAAGAAGTAATGAAGTACTGGCACATGCAACGACATGGATGAATCTTGAAAAATTTATGTTAAGTGAAGTAAGCCAGTCACTAAAGGACAAATATTATACGATAGCACTTATATGACCTTAGCATATTGTGCAGACTCAGAGAGATAGAATCTTGAAGGTATGTTAATTGAAGATAGAAAGGTTGAACAGAGAGGTGAGCCAATGTTCAGTCTGGGCAGAAACTATCATAAGGTGGAAGGTGGTAGCTTGGCAATGGTGGAGTGATGCTGGTGCAGGTATGTGAGTGGGGGCGACAATGCTCAGGGTGTGAGGGTGAGCCAGGTTGGAGATGTGGGTTGGACTACTCATGGAACTGGGTGGGGGGAGGGCTGGAGGAAGGAACAAGCGAACTCTGGGGAGGTAGGGGAGTGTGATTGAGAATACATTTGTGGGAGTGTTATTTTGGCAAATATGACAGGTGAGGGTCACAGATGCAGTGTGTTGGTGGTGAGGGAATATATGGGAAAGGGTGTGTATATGGTGTGCTTCTATGGAATATGAGTGTGTACATCTTGTCATAGGATGTTACCTCAAATGGTGGAAACCCACACAATAAACATCAAAATATTAAACTCCCAAATTAGGGAATCATGCTATGTTCTCAAATAGAGGGAAAAGAACCACTCCAGTACATAAGCAGGGCCCAATAAAAGGAAACAGACCAACATATCAAGCCCTCAATATTGATGCATGTAAATAGGAACCTCAGTCTTGAAAATTTGAAGAACAGTGTTGGCCATTCATTCCAAAGGGAGGAGGAGGGAAGAAAATATGGAACATAGGGCATATTTAGGGCATTGGAAATGTTCTGTGTCATTTTGCAATAATAGATATAGGCCATTATATATTTTGTTAAAACCTATAAAATTCTACAGTGCAAAACCTAAACCATAATGTGAACTATTGACCATAGGTAGTAACAATGCTTAGTATTTGTTCATTGCTTGTAACAAATATAACATACTTATGTATGATGTTATTAATTAGGGAAATGTGAGGGGAAACAGGTGGGGTATATGGGAATCCCTTATATTTAAAAAATATTGAAGTATATCATTTATAAATGAACATATATAAACAATAAGTGTATAGTAAAATTTGTCACCTTACAAAACAAAAATTCCTAACATCATACAGGAGTCTCATACACCAACCTACCACTAACATGCATTGTTGAGAGACATTTTTTACAAATTATGAAAGAATATTGTCAAAATCTTAATATTAACAATAGTTCATATATTAAATTTGGTGTATTTTCCCCAAAAACCCCCTATAATTATTTTTATAATTTATTTTTATTACAGAAGTTGTGGACTTACAAAACAATCATGCACATGGGTAGAATTTGCATACTGCAGAAATAAGTGAAATTGAGTGTAAAAACAAACAAAAAAAACACATAATAGAATAAACAAAAGTTTCTGCTATCTAAATTTTCTGCAATCTAAATCTCCTATAAAAATAATGTTAATAGAAGGAACAGACAACTCAGGGACTAAATCTTAAAGTTAACACTTCTAAGTACTAAATTGTGCAGTGTGGAACAAAAAGGTTATAAGACAAACAAAGATTTGACAAAATTTAAAGTTTATTTAAAATTTTATTTTAAGTTATTGCAAGATCATGTAGAACAATGCCCTAAAAATACCCTATGTCCCTTCTATTTTATTCTTCCCTCCTGGTCTCCTTGGAAGCCATGGTAACCTCTAAGTTTTTTGAAAACTAAGGTTAATATGTAAAATATAATGCTAACCATTGACTATGCTTAGTAACAATGCTTCAATATTTATACATCAATTGTAACAAAAGGTTCCATCCACTCCACACTCAAAATGTTATTAATAGGGGAAAATGGAAGAAGGGGAGGGCATTGGTTATATGATATTCTGCTATATTTTCTATGTGATTTTCCTGTAACCTAAATCTCCTTTGAAGATAAAGTGAAAACAGTAAGTTGCTGGGGTAACAAATGGAAGAAATTGTCACTGCACATAAAAGATAACGGATCTTATAGTGATGAAAGACACAATGAAAAAAATTTCTATCTCAATTCTTTTATTATTCCATTTTTTATTTTTGCATTTCATTTGTTATTTTATAAATTATTAATATTGTTTTAATTTCCTATTAATTTTATTTTATTTTATTTTTTTTGGCTTTGTTTTTGGAGAGGATTTGGATCACAGAAGGGTCACAACTGTGGCAGGGAACATCACTGGTGTGGGGTGTCAGTGATGGTGGGATATGTGGGGAGGAGTGCACCTGGTGCATGCCCCTAATACATAAGAATATTTTCAAGTTTTCATGGAGTGTTGCCTTGGTTGGTGGAGACCCAAACAACAACTGAAAGAATTTTAATTCCCATCCTGAGGAGTCTTGCTACATTCTCTATTAGAATGACAAGAAATCCCCCAAGTACATGGCAATGCTTAGCAAAGAAAGAACATTACACCAGGCCCTGATATTGACAATTGTAATTATGAGTCTTTTCTTGTGAAATTGAAACTTAGCAAGGTATTATATATTGCCTAAGAGTTACCTACTGAAAGCCTCCTTGTTGCTCAAATGTCACCTCTCTCTAAGCCAAACTCAGCATATAAATGTACTACATTCTTCCCGACGTGGGACATGACTCCCAGGGGTGACACTACCTGGTACTGAGGGATTATTACCAAGCACCAATTAGTGATGCATTTGGAAAAAGACCTCGATCAAAAGGGGGAAATATTAAATACAAATGAGTTTTTATGGCTAAGAGATTTCAATATGAGTCAGGAGGTGATTCCAGAGGTGAAGTTCATGCACATCCTAGCAGGATGTTATTGAATGCCACAGTAAACAGTACCTTAAACAGGAGGGTTCCTGAGGCCTCTACAGACATCTGGACACTATAGCCAGGGCAGACAATCCTAGGAATTCAGCACCCTGTCAGTGGGACTTAATTTGCAATATATGTTTCCCAGTGTAAAAGAGTTAGACTCATTTATAACTTCCCAACATGTGGCTCTGTTGCCCTCTGTTATTAGCACTATACTCATTAAATATCTGTCCCAGAGACTTAAATCTTTGCTCTGTTCATATGCCAGTTGAGACCTGAATCTCAGCAGAGTTGCAACACCTGCTCTCCAGTTCATTGGACTCACCCAGGACAACTAATAAACTGATGATGATGCACAATACCCCTCCAAGAAAGAGAGAGTGTCTGAAACTGTAATAAGATAATTTCATCCACCTGCCCCATAAGATCTAAGCCCCCTTTCAATTAGAAACAAAGTAGACATCACCATCCCCAAATCCTCAAAATTGTGGAAAGAAAAATAGAGTTATTATTATACTATTATGGACTTATTATTACTCTAGCAATGAAAAAACTTGTATCATTGATATAAAGGCAGTCGCCACCAGAGGTTCTGGGGGTAGGGTGATGAAAGAATAGTTGTAACATGGGGGCATTTTTGGGACACTGCTATTCTCCTGCACGACATTGCAATGGCAGATACAAGCCACTATACATTATGTCAAAACCTATAAAATCATGCAGGGCAGAGTGTAAACTATAATGTAAACTGTAGTCCATGGTTATTAGTGATACTTCAATATGTGTTCATCAATTGAAACATATTGAAACATGTTAATGAGGGAAAGTATAGGAGGGGGGATGGGTGGGATATATGGGATCCCCTAAATTTTTATGTAACATTTATGTAATCTAAAGCTTTATAATTGAAAATAAAACATTTCAAAAAAGAAGTCAAACAAAGAAACAGGGTATGATGACTCATCTAAAATAATAAGACAAAAATCCAGACACCATCAATGTAAAGTACCAGACTTTGGACATATCAGTCAAAGAATTAAAAAAAAAAAAACCCTCAAAATGCTCAAGGAGATAATAGAAAACACAGAAAAATATTGAATTATAACAGGTATAAAATCCATGAATAATAATAGAGTATCTTTGAAATGCTCAATAGGAACTGAAAAGAAATATAGGAGTTGAACATTAAATAACTGAAGTGAAAAGTCCACTAGAGGGTTTCAGGAGCAGATTTGAGCTGTCAGAAGAAAGAGTCAGTGACCTCAATAAAAGGATGATTGAAGTGATTCAAGCTGAGTAGTAGAAATATATGTATATACTAAAAGTGAGCAGAATCCTAAGACATCTGTGGAAAGCAATCAAGCATACCAACACAACAATTGTGAGAGTTTAAGAACTACGAGAAATTGTGAAAAGGGCCAGGAAGATTATTTTTTTTTAAATGGCATTAACTTCTCAAATTTAATGAAAGGCATGAATATGCACATTCAGGAATCCCAACAAATCCCAAACAGGATAAACTCAGAGAGAATTACTGCCAGACACATAGTAATAAAATAGTCCAATGAAAGACAAAGAGTTTTGAAACCTGAAAGAGAAAAGCATTATATTACATACAAGGGAATCGCAATAAGATTAAGTGTCCATTTCTCATTTGGAGCAGGCTTCTTGGAGAAAAGAAGGCAGTGTGATAGAATACTTAAAGTGCTGGCAGAAAACAGTTGCCAACCAAGAATTTTATATCCAGTGAGATGTTCAAAAATGAGAAAGGGACTAAGTCATTCCTTGCTAAACAAAAGTAAAGGGAGTTCATCACCACTAAACTTTCTTACAATCTATACTAACTGGTGTTCTTTAGACTGAAACAAAATGATACTAGACAGTGAATCAAAACAGCATGAAGGGAGTGGAATTGCCTCAAGCAGTTGAGCACCTGCCTCCCACATGGAAACTCCCAGGTTCAGTTCCCAGTGCCTCCTAAAGAAAAAAACAAACAAACAATGAGCAGAAAAAGAGCAAAACCAAAACAAAAAATGAATAGACAGCAAGTGCAAACAATGAGCAAATAGATGAGGGAGCCATCTTGGGAGGGAAGGATATAATTCACTTTCAATAATGGATAGATTATCTATACAGAAGATAAATAAGGAGATAGAAGATTTGACTCATACTCTAAGCCAACTAGAACTAACAAGCATATATAGAACACTTCAGTGAACATCAACAGGATGCATACCCATCCCTAATACATATGGATCACTCTCCAGAATAGACCATATGGTAGGTAAGACTCAATAAATTAAAAGAAATATTGACATCATGTAATATTTCTACTCTGATCAAACAGAATGTAGGTAGAAATCAAAAAGAGAGGGAGAAATTGAAAATACTAACTATGTAGAATTAAACAAAATCCTAACCCCTAAATAACCAAGGGGTCAAAGAAGAAATGAGAGGGGGATTTAGAAAATATCTTTGAAGAGAATGGAAATGGAAATACAGCATAACAAATCTTATGGTATGCAGCAAAGACAATGCTCAGAGGGAAATTTATATCTCTAAATTAATACATCAAAGAAGAAAGATTTCAAATCAGAGACCTAATCTCAAAACTGCAAGAACTAGAAAAAGAAGAACAAACTAAACCCAAGCAAGCAGAAGGGAGGAAATAACAAAGATTAGAGTCGAGTTAAATGAAACAGAGAACAACATAAACAAAAAGCAAACACAATAGAAAATATCCAAAAAACCAAAACTTGGTTCCTTGAAAATAGCAATAAAATTAACAAAACTTTAGCTATGATGACAAAGAAAAAAAGAAGATACAAATACCCAAATCAGTAATGAGCAGGGGGATATTACTACAGATCCCTCAGAAATAGAGGATTATAAGAGGATGCTCTGAATAATTGTATGCCAATAAGTTAGATAATCTAGAAAAAAAATGGACAAATTCATAGAAACATACCAACTACCTAATCGGACTCAAGAAGAATTAGATCTCAATAGACCAAAAATTATTTAAGTGATTGCATCAATATCAAAAACCTTTCAGCAAAGTAAAGTCCAGGACCAGAATACTTCACAGATTTTTGTTTTGTTTTGTTTTTATCCCATCCACTTTGTTGTTTTCACTCACTGTGTGCTCTCTATGTCCATTCACTGTGTGTTCTTCTGTGTCTGCTTGTCATTTCTTATTGTCTTTCTCTTTAGGAGGCACTGGGAAACGATTCGTGGACCTATCCTGTGGGAGATAGGCATTCAATTGCTTGAGCCACCTCATCAACCTGGTCTGCTGTGACTCTGACTGTCTCTCTTCTGGGTGTCCCTTTGTTGTGTCATCTAGCTCTCTACTGCGTGGGCCTGCTTGCCTTCACCAGGAGGCCCTGGAAATCCAAACAGGGCCTCCCATATGGTAGACAGAAGCCCAATTGATTGAGCCACATTCCCTTCCTGTCACAGGTTTACTTTACTAAGTATTCCAAGAATTATTAACACCAATTATGTTCAACCTCTTCATAAACATTGAATAAGAGAGAACAAACCCTACCTTAGTCTGTAAGAACCACATCATCTTAAACCAAAAACAGGTAAAAATATCACAAAAAGAGAAAATTAAAAACCAATATCCCTTATGAATTCAGATGCAAAAATTCTCACCAAAATACTAGCAAAGTGAGATAGTAACCAAAACAAAAATATCCATTCACAATAGCAACTAAAAGAATCAATTATCTGCAAAAAATTTTAACCAAGGATTTAACAGACTTTTTTTTGGGGGGGGGGAGTTACACATAATCTTTATTAAGAATTTTGTGTTATGACAGAGAAAGTGAAGACCTAACCCATCATGTAACTTCTTGTTGCTCTATGTGAGTAAGAAGTTGGACAACAAATCTTATCACCAAATGTCATCTGCTTCTTCTGGATAAAGGCCAATGAAACATTCATCTTTGTTGCTGGGTGGCAGCGTGTCTGATAATGATATCTCTCTGGAGACTATAATTTTTAAGATTTTATCTGTGAGTCCTGAGTTTCCCCTGCTGAAAGAACTGCATATACTTTTTTTTTTTTGCACGTACTTTTCTGAAGGATTTTCACCACAAGCAAATTTACCTTTCATTTTTTGAGCACTCATTTCTAATTCTTTCTCCATTTCAATCTTCAACCATCCTCCTTTGCTGATCCAGTTTTTCTAGTTCCCTTCTTTACCTTTCTAAAGCTTCCTGTTGTTCACAACACTGCCTTTCTTCTTTCTGCCTTCATTCTTTCAGATGCTTTTTCCATCATTTGTCTTCTTTCCTCTGCTCTTCAATTGATCTATGTTTGGGTAGTGATAAGGGACAGATCTAGGAGGCACAGCAGCTGTAGGGGAGTCCATGAGAGGCATGGACAGCAGGGTGCAGTTCCCCTTCTTCATGCTGCCTCAGCATGTCCCATTCATATTTAAAAGACTATTTTAGTTCCTCATTATCCTCAAAATGTTGCCTATCCAGATTTGAAAATTCACTTTTTCCTTGAAGTTCAGTTTGCTTTTGGTAAAGACCTGCCAGCTGCTTCGAAGTTGCTGAAAGGGATGGAGAGGCTGTGCTTAGACTCAGCAGGTGAATGTTGGGGCATCCTGTCTGACAAGGATGGGGGATGCCACAAATGATCTGCCCAGACCTTCCAGATGCATTTCCCTATCAAGGTTTCTTTTTGCTTTAGAAGGGGAGTGAAGGAAAGTCGCCTAGAAGTCCCTCTGCCCGTTAGCGCTTCCAGGGTTTCGCTCCTTTCCTCTTTAAGGGTGCTCACTTGAGGGTGCTCAGAGACAATTATGTTCTAGACCAAAATACTTCTTTCTAGGTTGCTGGAGGTGTTGCTTTTTAAAGCTCCTAACAAGTACAGGGGTGGCAGATTCTGGGCTAATAGTGGGCTCCCAGCTGTGTTCTGAATAACTCTTGGATGTTAACTTCTTCGTGCTTTTACCAGGTGCTCTGTCTCTTGCTCTTGCCTTAGTATTCACTGCAAACTCAAGGTCAGAATAGGGAGATCTACCCACCATCTAGGAATGGGGATACGCGTAGTCTTTGGTTTAACTGTGCCCACCATCACTTTTTTCTGTTCAAAAGGATTCTTCAGGAATCACCACTTATATCATCATCGTGAGGCACAAAATTGTCACCTATCAATCCACTGATGGAACCATCAAGAAGAGCCAGCCTGTGATAGCAATACACTTTATTCTCTGGAGCTGTTTGGGTTTGTTTCAATTGCAGCTTCAAATATGGCAATCCACATATTTAACCTCATTACACAATCTTCATAATGCAATTACTTGGACTTTAAGCTCTGCAGAATGCTCAATTTCACTTTGTTGCTGTTTTTCCAGAACTTGTTTGTGGGTTTCAAATTCCTTATGCTCCTGAGCTATAGCAGTTTCTTTATATATATATATATCCTTTTTTTTTTAATTGTGGGTAAAAATCAAATTTTTCACAATACATAACAATATTTGTAAAATGATATATAAATACATATGCATATATGTGCATTTGTTTACATAAATGTTATTTGTTATATATATATATATATATTTTTTTTTTTAAGTGCTTAGATTACCTAAATATTACTCAGAATTTACAGGGATTCCCATGTTCCCCACCACCCACACCTCCAACAACATCCCACACCACCATTCCTTATCCGTATGGTACAACACCCGCAATGGATATATACATCCTGGGGTCTGTTTTCTTTAATTCTTTATGAAAAACCACAAGCTCAGGGATGGCTGGGTTTTGTGGTTCACTTGTACTCTCTTTCAATATTTGTTTAAGCAATTTATTTTGTGCCTGGAGCTCCAGTTTCTCTTCTTTTAGTTGTGAATATTCATGTATTTCTTTAGCTTTTTCATTCAGCAAGTGGTTTTTGTTTTGTTATTGACAAAGACTGGACTTTGACAGAGGACACTCACTCAAGTTCAAGTTCTTTCATGGAATTGCATATTGCCTGAGTTCTTCCTTTTTTAAATTAACAACTGAGAACTCTTCTTGCAAATGCATAGCGTTTTCTTTGTTCTTTCTTTCATCTTCCATTAGTCTCGTAGTTCTATTGATGTATTCTTTCTTTAGTTTAGGTTTATACTATACAAGTTCATTCTTGAACTTTTGGACCAAGATCTCCTCCAAACTCTCAAAATCTCTAAGTTCAGCTCCTGCTTCCTAAGTGCATTGACCACACTTTTCATTTTTCTTTTTTGTAGCCTCTGGGCCAATTCAAAAGCTTCAATTCTTTGCTACAAATCCACTTCTCTGATTCTTAGCAAGTCTTTATCTTGTAGGAGCATCTGCCTTTGGGCATGAATTTCTTTTGTTTCAATCACCTGGTGCTTTTGAAGTCTCTCAAGGGTATTCTTTTCCTGACAAGTAAGAGCTTCCAATTTTTCTAAGCAAGGTGTCTCAAATTCATTCTGGAACTCAGCTTTACTTCTCAGACTTTCTTTTATCTTCCATTCTAATTTTTGCTATTTCAGTATCTTTAAAATATTGCAACTTCTGAGCCATTTCTGACCAAAGTTGTCTTTTTATTTCTCTCTTATATTCATTTAACTTTCCTTCTATTGATTCTAACTTACTATGCTAAGGATAAGCATATGGAAACAAATCATTAATAAGCTGAATCTTCTCAACAAGAGTCTCTGCTAAGAAATGGTGAATTTGTCTGAGTTTCCATATCACAACTCTCTTTAGCTTGACCATAGTCTGCTAACTTTTTAAAAAAATGAATAAGGAAACCTTTTTGGTTTTATTTATCAAATTGTGAAACCAGTGATTTGTAGACACTGGATTTGGGGTTGCCTTTAATGAGTTGTAATAGATCATGCATAGTGTAGACCTCTTCTTTTGCCAAAGCACTTTCTGGAAAGAAAACAGAAAATTAAAACTAATAGCCACATTTTTGTAAGTGATCTGCCACTACATAGTTGGAAGCGCCTATTAATAGGACACTCCCTTCCACTGGAATGGATTGAGGTTGCAGTTTTCCACTCACAACAAGGTGCATCAATGGATGAATCAGCTGGTTTCTGAGTTGGATCTTGAGTGTGTCCAGTTTACCCTGATCCTTAAATGTCTGGTACAGCCTTTTACACAGTTCATCTTGACTCAAAACATCAGATTTGGGGGGCATGTTGGACTGAGCCATCAGGTGTCAGCCTCTGCTGGTAATGGACTTTTATAGAGAAAATTACAAAACATTACTAAAAGAAATGAAAGAAGACCTAAATAAATGAGAGGATTTCAGTGTTTCATAGGTTGGAAGACTAAACATTTGTAAGATGTCCCTTCTACCCAAATACATTTTATTAGAGAAAAATGGTGCTCATTGGAATGCGGAGACCAATGACTGCATGTTTAAAGTTTATTGGGAAGCTCTCTCAATGGAGGGGGTCAGAATATAGACTTCAGCCCATCTCTGGCAGAACCAGTCATGAATTTACACAGTACATCTATAGGAGGGAAAATCTTAGTCAGTTGGAGGGGTTGGGGCTTGGATAAGACCCAAGGGCCAATTGGAAGTGTAGAGATGAATTTTTTCCCTTGTATGGTTAGGGGATGGTGGGCTCAGGGTAGTGAATTCTAGGGATGTGAGAGGAGTTGGTTGTGCCATGTGGCTCATTTGACTATTCTTATGAGGAAATGAGCTGTATCTGAGCCTGTAGGCTATGGCTTGTTCATCCAATCACATAGGCTCTGAATGGGGGGCTGCTCTATGTTACAGGAATGCAACTTACTGTTTCTTTACCATTGTAAACCTTGTGATCAATTAATCATTTTAAACTTTGTAAGAGAAAAACCTCTAACATTCCTAATTTTTTGGTTATATATATATATATATATATATATATGGTAAGGGACCTAAGTAGGAGTGTAAGGTGCT
>JAQZBX010086019.1:0-13048 GCA_029593785.1 Cabassous unicinctus | reverse complement strand
AGGCACAAAAAATAACACCACAAGTGTTATGTGAGAACTGCAAAATGGAAAGAGCTTTGCTATGGCTTTCTGCAGGGTAAGCCCTGATGATGTGTAATATCAGGAAATAAGATACCATCACAATCACAAAAGACACCAAAACAATCAGACCCGAATTCACAATTACCAAAAGACCAATTCTGTATGTATCAGTGCAGGCCAGTTTTAACAAAGTAAACACATAAAAAAAGTAGAAATCTATTTCATTGGGACCACAGAAAGGTAAGAAGATAGTGAGAATAAACTGACTGGCAGAGTGGAATAATCCTCTAGAATAACAAGTTATGATGATCGCATTACACCTCCACTTACACACGGTGACCGTGTAGCGCAGGGGCTTGCAGATGGCCACAAAGTAGTCATAGGCCATCCCTGTTAGGATAAAGATCTCGGTGCCTTCTAGAAAGTGAATGATAAATAGCTATATCATGCAGTTACAGTACAAAATGGTCTTCCTCTCTGCCATTCAGTCTGTCATTAGTTTGGGTATCACTGTGGATGTATAGCAAAGGTCACAAAGTGAAAGGTAATTAAGGAAGAAATACATGGGTTGGTCAGTTAATTAAATGAATGAGATAGAAATCATTATGATCAAGTTTCCCATCCAAATAGCAATGTAACAAATTTAAAAGAATATGAAACAGTATTTCTATGTGTTTGTTTTGGGAAAGTGCCAAGAGAATAAACACAGTGACATTATTCCTTTTTTCCATGGTCCAGTGCTGTAAAAATGCATAACAGTTGCTTGAAAAGACACAATTGATAAATCAACATCAGAAAAGTTGTTGCATAATATGGCTGATAAAATACACATCATGAAACTATGGTTGTCATGATTCCAATTCTTCAGAAAATAAAAATCTAATATTTAATAAAAACCATGAAGATTTCTATACTTTTTCTGAACATTACATTAAATCTTGACATTAATAAACACGTATGCATTCATTCATCCAATAGAAAATCTTTAAGAAATATTATTTAGTAACAAACATTGCCCAATTCCAATTTAATATAAAGTGAAGTACTTGGAAAGGATGTGGTTAATGTCTCAAGTATAATTCTTCCAATATTTTTGCTTAATGATGTAAAAGCAAATGCAAAGTTTTAACTATGTTCACTAGTATAATATGTGCTATCTGAAAAATAGGTAAAAATTAAATGAAAAATTAATGCAATGATACATATTTAATAAATGGAAGGAAAAAGTTCTGCAAAAAGCAAATGCAATTTATTTGACTAATTTTTTCTTGCTTCTTTACTTTTTTAATTCTTTGTGACAGTAAAATGCTGACATTTTATAACAGAAGTATATTTATTTCTACAAACATTTCAACTATAGTCATATACTTAAATAAAGCACACAATAAAATTATAGTTGAAATTAAAAGGAACATAAGGGCGTTTACCTTGTTGGTTTGGCCCTTCACTCCATGTATCATATTTTTAAGTCTATTTACTCTCAATGGTTTGAAATAGAGCCTGCATTTTTGTATTCTATTATCATCCAATATATACTTTTTCCAAAATACCTAAAGAGCCTGACCCTGCATAATAAAAAGAAAAATTTCTGGACAGTTTGTGAGAAAAGTTTATGGACAAAGAATTGCCACCTGGACTCTATTATTTAATTATACACAATGTATCAATTTGGGTAACAATCACTTAATTTCTGAATTTAAGTTATCTCCTTCATAATTTGGAAAGTATGTCTGGACTTTGTCGCAACATGGTTGCAAGCTAAATTGAATAAATGATGCTCACTTTATTAACCATAGAATTAATAATGCTGATATTAGTATCAAAATATTAGTTCTACCAAACTATTTTTCCCACAGTTGTTGAGAATATTGTCCCATAATTCAACTCTCCCATAAAGAAAATTAAATGTAGCAATTTGCAATCATTTTCAGCAGGAAATAAACTTTGAGGTCTACTCGTCAAATGTCCTCATATTAAAGAGAAGGGATTTTAATTAAAAATAAAATATCAAATGCATGAATGCACTTTGAATATTGTTTGCTTGGGGTTTTTTTGTTTTTATTTTTTTAATATTATTGTTGCAATAATGAAAATGCTCTAAAGTGATTGAAGTGATGAATGCACAACTATGTGATTATACTGAATACCATTGATTATACACTTTGGATGGATTTTTGCTTTATTACCAAGTATCAATAAAATTAATTTGTTATAAATGTAGTTTGAATCTCTTCATCATTCAACAAATATCATATTAAACCAACATGATTTATTTTATGAAAATATAGACGGTAAATTTGAGGCTTACCAGTGTTTCAGTTAATTTAGTTTGATTCTCAATACTGATTGTAAAATAACATAGAATTGATAAATACTGTGCAATTGTTTTCAGTGTAAATTTTTACCACAATCTGCATCATCAATACTTTCCTTTCATAACAATTTGTGATACATATTCTGCCCTAATTGTGTAGCTATCTTTTCTCATCAATTCATTTTTAAATTAGCTCCTCATTTCTTTCTTTAATATATTAAGTTGACCATGTCACCCTCAAAAGAAAAAAATTCCATTGCAAAGAACATGGGGCCTTAAAAGCAGTTAATTTCTATGGTGTGGTTTTAAGATTTAGAACTAGCTTATCAACAAGCCAGTGATAAAAGTACGAGTAAGTCTTCTCAATATACCTCCAGCAATAATATGTAAATATTTCTTCACCTATAAGTGAAAAGAATATTTTTATTTTAAAATAATATTTAAAATAATATTTTGGAAAACTCAGAGTAATTGCCTTTTCATTTAAAGGGACATAAAAGGAAAACATTATTTTAACCATGTGCCAGTAATTAAAATGCGCCTCAATTATTCTCCCCCAATCCCTCCCCTGAAAATAAAATGAACAAATTATGATTCACACATGAATTTAAGCTTCTGAAGAAACTAAGGTTGCTAAAGTACTCAAAGCCAAAGAAACATTCTATTTGCATTTATTGTTATAAAGTGTATATCCATCTAGCTAAATATGTTCTTACAATCTAAGTAATATTGATAAATAATATTGGGAGACTACAGTTTTCTATATTCCTAAGGCCACAGATAATGACTTATTTCTCTACTTGGAAATCCTCCAGTTTGATTTCATATTACCTATAAACAGGTATATATGTATATTTTATACATATATATGTATGTTTATGTATAAATTACCATCAATTTTCTAGCTCCTTTATTTTAGACTGAAGACTATCCTTAGTTTCTATTCTTGACTCAGCCATTAATTTTAGATGTGAGCTCCACAAGCGTCTTCATTTCATTTAACGATGTTTTCTTCATTTAAACAGAAGAGAAATATATATCTACTAAACTAAATCAGTGAGTCAGTTCTGAGTTAAAAAATTTAAAAAAATTCAAGTTGTACTACAAAAACAACAAATCACTATGTAAATGAATGTGGTACTGTTTGTTTTGTGTTCATACTAAAATATTAATAAATTAGAAAGATAAAAATTACTTGATGTTTTCCCGGGTTAAGTAGATACAGAATACCTAACCAGCATCTAGCATATTAGATCTGGAATCCAAAGCCCAAAGCTGAAATTTAGAAAGGATGTAGTACTAAAGCAGCAACAAATTCAATGTTAAAACCCCCATTTTTTCATAATAGCTTAATTATTTCATTCAAAACCATGAAACCACCACAATTACTGACATTGATCCACTTCAAACATTTTAATTTTTATATGCAGATGAAAATAGATAAAATTAAGCCAAATTCTTTATTTCTGTAGCAAAACTACAAACTCTTATCTCTCTCCTACATATGTAACCAAACTAAAAAAAGGAAGAAAGTCATGGCTAGCATAATTGAATAAAATGCACTGAATCTTGTCAGACTCTCAAAAATGAGTGATGCTATTACAGTCACAAATAATCCTTCTGTAGGAATAATGGACTAGTAGAAATGAGATCATGAATCTTTCTCTTGTGTAGCTAGTTCCTCAATTTAGAAACTTGTAAGCACTTACCCTTAGGTTCACCATCACAAAAATGATGGGTCTAGTTTCCACATTTTATAAGATACTTTCCAAATATGATATTGCATAACCCTTAAGCTATCTATCATTGGTAAAGTTAAAGCATCAAAAACTTAGTAGCATAATGAAATGAAACTGTCTTGGTCAATATTCTGGCTTTGATTGGAATAAACATATGACTTCTGTAAATTATTTAATCCCACTAAACATTAATATTTCTAATAATTCTTATAGTAGTTACAATTTTAAGCAATTCTGCCTACCTAATACTCTTCTAAACATCTTATAGTTATTAACTTTTTTTCCTCCTTATACCTGCATAAACTAAATATTACTTAACACATTTTACAAAAGAATAAATGAGGCATAGAGAAATTACATAAGTAGCCCAACACTATAGAGCTAATTAGTGATAGAGTCAAGGTTAAAACCAACCTGTACTTCACATGGCAATACACTTAGCAAATGTCTGTTAGAGGTTCCCCTTCACTAAGTTTGCAATAATTAACAAGCTCTGACTCAATTCCCCCTAACATGCTTTAAGGGAGGACAAGCCCCCCTTAAGCCTAAGTCTCTGAAAGCAAGGCACTTACCCAAATGTTGAACAATGAGACCACATGGAGATGGGAGTAAAGTGAGAGAGAGAGCTTCCCTCCTCCAGACCAAGGCCTCACCAGACTCCCCAGGACTCCAAGGACACATAACTCCCTAGCTCATTATCCTCTGGCTGTACAAGGGAAAATTTTCACCTCTATGCCTTCCTATTGGCCACTGAACCTGACTCAAACCCTAACCCCTCCACCAACTGTCATTACCCCACCTAAAAATGTACTGTATAAATTCATATTCCTCCTTCTGGGAGCAAGCTGAAGTCTATTATTCAGACAACCTCTGCTGAGAGAGCTTCTCAATAAATCTTCCTGCCTGAAATTATCAGTCTCTGTGTCCCAGTGAGTACTGTTTTTCCCAAAAATGTCACAACACTAGCATAGTGCCTGATTCATAAACCTTTTCCATCATAAATCTATGCCATAGTAAATTCCATCAGTGCTTAATTTGAATAACCTCAAACTTCTCAAGTACAGAGTGAAGGTCTTATACTGTTCCTTGGAATATTAGAATGTGCTTACACAAAATTAATTTTGAATTCTAGCTACCATTTCCTCATCTGATTTTTGGCATATATTATATTTTCTCACATCATGAAAAGGGAAGCGCAGGGACCCCCAAACCCCGCCCTCAACAGAAACCCGCAGCTTCAAGAAAATAAACTCCCCAGGGTCCCTAACCTCTCTCTCCCCTCCATTCTCCCCTTTTCTCCTTGGAATCTGTGTCAGGAAGATAAGCACTCCAGGCTGCCCCTTTGAATTGAAATTTACAACTCTATATAGATAATGACTCTTTTCCCTCCCTAATGACCTTCTGCTTTTAGAAAGATAAACTAACTTAGCTTCTTTGCCTTTTTAACCCCATCTGCCTACTGGCTCAGGAGTTTGCTTGCTTAGTGTACCTATATAAACTTATGAAAATCGAAAAGGGGGCTCAAAATTTGGAGAATGAACTCTCCTCTGGGCCTACACATAATAACACTTTGTTCCTCTGCCTCTTCAAGTGCCGTTCAGGCTTTCTCATCATGTAAGATTCATTTCTGATGCAACATTTGGTTCCCTGACTGGTAAACCCAAATGAGCAGGCCCATTGTGCCTCCAGCTTGGGGCTGACAGGCACAACCAATGCAGATTTCTCAGCGAACGAGGTAGGCACCACCTGTCCTATTGATGGGACGTCCTTTTGAGGCAGTCCCCACAGGCCACATCCCTACAGCCTGGCCTGACTCAGTGGGGAGGCAGAATGAACAGTGCCAGAAGACTCCGGAAAGGTAAGGCCCCGGGTGCCAAGCCCTCAGTCAGGCCCATCTCTGGACAAAAGAGGACACTGATCACCACCTGAAATCTCAAGTACCAAGATTCCAGAATAGGGCAATCCCTGTGGGAGGGACTGCAAAACCTCTGAGTGACTGTGTGAATGAATATGGATGGTAGGGGCTTGAGCCTGCCGTACCAGTCTTTGACTCCTCAGCATATGCTATGGAGACAGTGTGGGCCCCAACCTGTTTTCCATGGCTACGTCATCTGGCACAACGGCTCACCTAGAATTTGCCCAGACACCTTAGCTAAGACAAGCCAAAGTTTTTGTGAGAGACTTGGACAGGTGGGCATCTGAGTGGCCTTGAAAGAGGCACCCCTTCCTTTGTCTGTCTTATGCCACTGATGCAGGGTATAGGCTCATCACAGTCAAAACCTACTGTCTTAAACTGCATGCTCAAAATTTTCAAGACAGGTTTCTCCAGAGATTATGGCATCCAGATGAACCCTGGCACCCTCTGAGCCTTATGTGAAGTAGAGTGGCCCCCTTTTAATGTCGACTCGCCCTTGGAAAGGACCCTGGATATAGCCAGGGTCTGTGCAGTGTGGCTGGTGGTCACAGGAACTCCTGGCCACCCTAATCAGTTTCCCTACATCAACTCTTGGTTGGAGATAGCCTAGACTCTGCCCCCTTGGGTTCAATTGTGCATTGGAAAAAAAGGGACAGAGCAGGGTCCTGGTTGCACAGGAAATGGGGTCCAGAAGCCAGTCATTCATCAAGGGTCCTCAGAGGAGGACCTACCCCCACCCCCACCACCATATGCTCCAACTGCTCTAGCCCTTCTTCCTGGCCCAGAAGTTCAGGCAGTTCTCCCAGAAACACCCCCACCTTCAGTCTCTCCTCCTAGCCTTGGAATATAGGCAGATGTCCCAGCAACACCTCCACCTTTGACCCCTCCAGGAACATTAACCCCCTCTGAGGAACGGCCTGCAAACCCCCTAGCAAGGAGACTCAGGTTGGCACAACCCACATTACAGATGTCCCTCTGAGAAACACAGGGACTGGCCCACATTGGTGAAAATGGGACCATCCAACCTGGGAAGCCTGTATTATACTACCAGCCCTTCATAACTACAGACCTCTTAAACTGGAAGCACCACACCCCTTCCTACTCAGAAAAACCCCAGGCCTTTATTAATCTCATGGAATCTATTTTCCAAACCCACTGTCCTACTTGGGATGATTGCTGTCAGCTCCTCCTGACTTTATTTAATATGGAGGAGAGGCGATGAATTCTGATGAAAGCCCAAAAGTGGCTGCAAGAGCAGGCCCCTACTGGTGTCTTAAACCCAGAAGATTTGGCATGAGAAGCGTCACCAGAAACCCAACTTAACTGGGACTTCAGCACTGAACAGTGACTGGCTGTGCTCCAGCAATACCAGGAAGTGCTCCTCTGAGGGGTCCAAGAGGGTCCTAAACAACCCACAAACATGACAAAGAAGGCTTTAGTTACTCAAAAGCCCAATGAGTCTCCGGGAGATTTCTATGAACGGCTTTTTGAGGCCTTCAGGATCCACACCCCTTTTGACCCAGAAGTGCCAGAAAAACAGAGGGTGGTGAATGACACTTTTGTAGCACAAGCAGCAATGGACATCAAAAGAAAGCTCCCAAAATTAGAAGGGTTCACGGGCATAAACATCTCTCAACTACTGGAATTGGCCAATAAAGTATTCATCAATCGAGGAGAAGTCACCAAATGAGAAGCCAAGAAGCAAATAAAACATCAAGCCTCTCTACTAACAGAAGCCTTAGGAAATCCTGACCCCACCAGATGAGAAGAACCACCTCAAAATTGAGGGACAAGTGCCAGAAGTTTGCCGCTGGCCAGAAACCAACGTGCTTACTGTAAAGAAAGTGAACACTGGAAAAATGAGTACCCCCAAAAGACTCAGGCACATAGAGAGAACATCCCTAAAAGGAAATACTAACCTGAGCCCCAAGACCATTTGCTCAGGCAGGCAGGACTCAACTCTGAATAGAGGCAACCAGACTCACTGGAACTTGGCCCCAATGAGCCCATGGTCAAATTACAAGTCAGGGGCCAGTCAATGACTTTCATGGTGGACACTGGTGCTGAACATTCTGTGGTCACAACTCGCATCACCACCTTTAGTGGAAAATCCACTAATATCATAGGAGCAACTGGGGACCAATAAAACCAATGGCCTTTTGCCAGTCAAGAACTTGCCAGCTTCGTAGCCACGAAGTAACACATAAATTTCTGTACCTGTCTGAATGTCCAGTTCCCCTGCTTGGTAGGGACCTCTCAACCAAACTGGGGTTCCAGATTATCTTCAAACCTGGAAGGCCAGCAAGCTTAAGACTCGGGACCCGCCTCACTCTCCTCGTCACCGTGGCCCGAAGCGAAGAATGGAGATTTCATGTGAAAAAAAAGTTCAGGTCAGAATCTGGAAAAACTGCTGGAACATTTTCCCCCAGGTTTTGGCAGAAAAAACCCACCAGAAATGGCACAGAACCATGCACCCATCATCATCAACCTGAATCCTGGAGCCATCCCAATCCGGCAGAGCCAGTATCCGATCCCCCGCAAAGCACAAATGGGCATAACCAAACATATAGACCACCTAAAGAGAGAGGGGATCTTAATCGAATGCCAGTCACCTTGGAACACCCCATTATTGCCAGTAAAATGCCAGATGGGACCAGATATTGACCAGTGGAGGATTTATGAGCAATTAATAATGCCACTCTCACCTTACATCAGGTGGTTCCCAACCTGTACACCCTGTTAGGACAGCTGCCACCTGAAGCCGCCTGGTTCACTTGCCTGGACCTGAAAGATGCCTTCTTCTGCCTGCAGCTGGTCCCCACGAGCCAGCCTCTGTTTGCTTTTGAATGGGAAGATCCCAAAACCCGGCAGAAAACTCAGCTAACCTGGACCCGGCTCCCGCAGGGCTTTGAAAACTCCCCTACCCTTTTGGGGGAAGACTTGTCAGCAGATTTGGCTGCCTACTCCTGAGAAAACTGCAGGTGTGCTCTCTTACAATATGTAGATGATCTCCTGCTTGCAGGAAAATGGAAGAAGACTGCTGGAAAGGGATCCAAACTCTCCTACAACTGTTAACACAGACTGGGTACAAAGTGTCTTGGAGGAAGGTTCAGATCTGTAAACAGCAAGTCAAGTACCTTGGGTTTAGCATCACAAAGGACAGCTGATGCTCGGACCTGAATGAAAGAAAGTGATCTGCACCATTCCTACCCCCACCACAAAAAACAGCTTCCTGAGTTCCTTGGAGCTGCAAGGTTCTGCCACATCTGGATTCCCGAGTTTGCAGCAATGGCCAAGCCCCTTTACAAAGCTCTGGTGGGTGTGGACAAAGAGCCTCTTGCCTGGGGAAAAGCTCAACAAGGGGCCTTTCAAAACATCAAAAGACAACTGGGCCGAGCCCCACCTTGGGGGTCCCAGATGTAACTCGAATCTTTAACCTGTTCATGCATGAAAAGAACAGAGTAGCATTGGGGGTTCTCACACAAACAGTTAGCCCCTGGCAAAGACCCATCACTTACCTCTCCAAGCAGCTGGACCCCATGGCTGCAGGATGGCTGCCCTGCCTAAAAGCCTTGGCAGCAACCGTGACCCTCGTCAAAGAAGCCGACAAAATAATTCTCAGACAGTCCATTCACGTTATGGTGCCACACACAGTCACTGCCCTAATGAATTCACACAGGCATCGGTGGATATTGAATCCCCGGCTCACACATTACCAAGGTTTACTCTGAAAACCCCAGAGTGACAATACAAATGGTGTGCAGTCTAAACCCTGCCACCTTTTTGCCAGAAGAGGAAGGGGCCCCCAGATCATGAATGCATTGAAGTGACAGAAGTGGTTTACACCAGTCGCCCCGACCTCCAAAACAAACTTCTCCCTTCCCCAGATCAGACACTATATACAGATGGGAGCAGTCTTGTTAAAAATGGGGAAAAGCTTGCTGGGTATGCAGTCACCACTACCGAATGGGTGGTGGAAGTGGCATCTCTACCGTGGCGATGGTCTGCGCAACAGGCAGAGCTCTGGGAGCTGGTCCAAGCCCTGCAGCTAGCCGCTGGACAAGTGGTAAACATTTACACTGATTCTAAGTACGCATTTGCTCCCATTCATGTCCATGGGGCAATTTATAAAGAAAAAGTTCTCCTAACCGCAGGAGAAAAGGAAATAAAAAACAAAGAAGAAATTCTCCAACTGTTAGAAGCAATCTGGAAACCAAACAAAGTCACCATCATCCACTGCTGGGGACATCAGAAAGGAATGAATATGGTCACCCAAGGAAACAGATTTGCTGACAAAACAGTGCAGCAGGAGGCTGAAGGAAGCCACAGAATACAAGTCCTGGAATTAACATTGCAAATGTCCCTCTTAGGACAAAAGACTGACCAACTAAGCTATAACCAGGAAGAACAGGAGAGGGCTGAAAAAGAAAGCAGAAGCTGAACCCCCAAAGAAACTTGGCTGCTCCTGGATAACTGGATTTTTGTGCCAAAGGGAGCTGCTCATGCCCTCATCCAGCAATACCACCAACTCACCCACCTAGGGAAAACTGCACTAGAAGTCTTGCTAGGGAGATACTACTACATAGCCCGGTTAACTTCTCTCTGTGCCACCATCAGCAACCAGTGCCAAGTTTGTGCCAAAAACAACCCCTTGCAGGGCCCCTGTACTCCAGCACATGTCCAGCACATGGGAACACCCCCCTTTGAAGATATCACAGTAAACTTCACGGAAGTAAAACCAAGTCGGAGGTACGAATATCTGTTGGTGATGATATGCACCTTTTCAGGTTGTCTTGAAGCTTTCCCCACTCACACCGAAAAGGCAAAAAAAGTAACTAAGGCTTCGCTTAAAGAAATCATTCCATGACATGGGCTGCCGCTGTCAATTGGAAGTGACAATGACCCAGCCTTCATGGCTGCCATAGTCCAAGAACTAGCAAAAATGCTAGGAATTAAGTGGAAACTCCATAGTGCTTACAGGCCCCAGAGCTCAGGGAAAGTTGAACGCATGAATCGAACCCTCAAAGCCACCCTAGCCAAATTCTGCCAGGAAACTGGTCTTCCCTGGGTAGACTTACTTCCCTTGACTCTTCTCTGAGTTAGGTGCACCCCAGGACCCACTGGCTATTCACCCTTTAAAATTTGTTTTGGTGGCCATCCCCAATTATCTGGGTGTTCAGAGGAAATCTCAAACTTCTAGGGGAGGCTAACCAGGATTCCATTCTCTAGCAGCTAGAGAAAACTCTAGCTGAAATACATAAAACTGTCTTGTCCTGGAATCTCATCCCCCTGGGACACCCGGTCCACCCCCACTGGCCAGGGGACCTAGTCTGGGTCAAAGACTGGACAAAAGAACCCCTCCAGCCTTCCTGGACAGTTCCACATAATGTAATCCTTGTAACTCCCACTGCTCTTAAAGTTGCAGGCATCACCCCATGGATCCATCATTCCAGGGTAAAGAAGGCACATATTGATAAAAAGCAGGACAGCTGAACAGCCAAACCTGTACCTGGCCACCCTTTGAGAGTGCAAGTCACCAGGGATCCTCGAGCACCGACCTCATCGAATGATGACTGAATGAGCCCCTGCTCCTGGTGAATCCTGTGCTTATACAGCCTGATCACCTTGGTATTTGGTGTTGGACTCACTGCTGTGGCCCATGTAGACTGGACTTTTGTGAATAGAGCCCTAATTTCAATTGCTTATTGGTGTATAGTAGGATGTTTCTGTGCCTTAGTTTGCTTTTCCTATTCTTCCTCAGGGCTGATGCCAGCACTCAGACCTGCTCCAGTTGTTACAAATCTGCCCCCCTCTCAGCAGCAAATAGGTTAAAACAGCTCACAGGAAAATACCAACCCTCCTCTTCCTTTATCTACCACACCTATATGCCAGCAGAATGTTATAGGTTATCTGAAGCCTTAGTTTGTGAAAAAAAGTGGACAAAATTTCTGGGTGACCTCAAAAAAATATCGGGGGCTCTCAATGTGTTGCAAAACCAGTTAAACTCATTGGTGGAAGTGGTTTTGCAAAACAGGGGAAAATTAAACTTGCTCACCGTTAGTTCAGGGGTATCTGTCTGGCCCTGGGGAAAGAGTGCTGTTTCTATGCAAGCTCATCAGGAAAAGTCAGGGACAAAGGAGCCCTGTTAAAGGAATGGGCCAAAGACCATTTAAACCATATATACCAGGCATCTGCGAATGGAAATTACTTCCAATATCTCCTCTCCTGGATTTTGCCATTTATGCCAGTAATAGCCTCAGTCTTTTTCCTCTTAACTTAGCCATGCATGCTAAGGCACCTAACACAATACATCACTTCCCATTAAAATGCCCTAAAACACCAAGTCATACTTCATGTTAAATATCAGCCTTTGGGGACTGTAGAAAATCCCCATGCTAGCAAGTGATGCCCCATAAAGAATTATAAAGGAATCAGAAGGGGGGAATGATAAGGGAAGTGCAGGAACCCCCCCAACTCTGCCCTCAGCAGAAACCCACAGCTTCAAGAAAATAAACTCCCCACAGTCTCTAGTTTCTTTCTCCCCTCCATTCTCCCCTTTTCTCCTTGGAATCCACATCAGGAAGATAAGCACTCCAGGCTGCCCCTTTGAATTAAAATTTACAATTCTATATAGATAATGACTCTTTTCCCTCCCTAATGGCCTTCTGCTTTTAGAAAGATAAACTAACTTAGCTTCTTTGCTTTTGTAACCCCACCTGCCTACTGGCTCAGGAATTTGCCTGCTTAGTGTACCTATATAAACTTATGAAAATCGAAAAGGGTGCTCAGAATTTGGAGATTGAACTCTCCTCTGGGCCCAAACATAATAAAACTTTGTTCCTCTGCCTCTTCGAGTGCTGTTCAGGCTTTCTCATCATGTAAGACTCATTTCTGATGCAACATTTGGTTCCCTGACTGGGAAACCCAACTGAGCAGGGGTGTATGCAGATGTGTTCATATTTCCATTTTGATGCTAACTTGATGTCTGTGTACATCTCTTGGCTATACCATAGGAAAACATTGTTAAATAATTCAATAGAAACATATGTTCTTGCTAAT
>JAQZBX010086018.1:0-13049 GCA_029593785.1 Cabassous unicinctus | reverse complement strand
CAATGAGGCATATTTCTCAAGGAGCTCAAAAAATGGCCTTTGTAAAAGTATAAACAGGGTGAAATTAGGCTCCAAGTCTTGAAGTGCTTAGCTCTCCTCTGCAAGTCGGGTATCCTTGATCCCTCCTTGACCAGCCACGGACCTTGTCACGATTTTGGTCTTGACGAGAGCTAAGCACCTCTGTTGATGGCCGCCACAGCTATGCACTTTCTTTCACTCACAATGTCAATACATTGCTTTTACCTAATGCTATGTCTATCATGCTGTGAATGCAGGAGGCATTTCAACTTTGAGAATAAAGATACTTGTTTGGCTGCTATGCACTTGCTTTCACTCACTGTCATTGTAAAAACACTGCTTTTACCTAATGTTATGCCAAACACTGGATTCTTCAATATTCAAAACTAAGCAAGGTACTCATTACATTGGCAGCTCTGCACTTGTTTTCACTCTCAACCAACGTCAAAATAGTGCTTTTACTATGCCAATGCTACAGTTTTCTCACTTTTGAAATCTAAGTAGGATTCTTGTTTCCTTTGCTGTTATGCACGTATTTTCACTTACAATGAACTTCAAAACACTGCTTTTCCCTAAAACTGGGTGAATGCAGTCAATTCTTCAGTTTAGAAAACTAATAAAGAAACTTGTTTCATTGGTTGCTTTTCATATGTATTCACTTACAATCAACTTCAAGACACTGGATTGACATAACTCTCTGTGAATGCAGTAGTTACTCCAAGTTTGAAATGTGAGTAGGATTCTTGTTTGTTTGGTTGCTATGCACTAGCTTTCTCTCACAATGCCAACACACTTCTTTTACCTAATGCTACACCAATGCATTGATTTCTTCACTTTTCAAATCTAAATAATATTTGTGTTTTATGTGCTGCTATGCATGGGTTTTCACTTACAATCATTTTCAAAACTCTGGTTTTACCTACACGTTGTGAATGCAGGAGGAATTTCAACTTTGACAGGTAAGTAACATACTGTTTGTTTGGCTGCTATCCCATTGCTTTCACTCCCAGATTCAACATAGTTCTTTAACCTAATGCAATGCAAATGCAGTGGTTTCTTCACTTTACAAGTCTAAATACAATTTGTGTTTTATTTGCTGCTATGCATGTGTTTTCACTTACAATCATCTTCAAAACACTGGTTTTACCTAACACTGTGTGAATTTAAGAGTTAATTCAACTTTGAAAGGTAAGTTACTTGTTTGTTTGGCTGCTATGTGCTTGCTTTCACTCACTATCACTGCAAAAACACTGCTTTTACCTAAAGCTATGGCCAAAGCACTGGTTTCTTCACTTTTCAAAACTAAGCAAGATACTCATTTCATTGGCAGCTCTGCACTTGTTTTCACTTATAACCAACATCAAACCTCTGCTTTTACAATGTAAATGCATAGTTTCTTCTCTTTTGAAATCTAAATGAGATTCCTGTTTCTTTTGCTGCTACGGATGTGTTTTCACTTACAATGAACTTCAAAACACTGCTTTTCCCTACCGATGGGGGAATGGTGTCAGTTCTTCGGTTTAGAAAACCAATAAAGGAAATTGTTTCATTTACTTCTTGTCATGTATATTCACTTACATTCAACTTCAAAACGCTGGATTTACATAATCATCTGTGAATTCAGGAGTTACTGCAAGGTTGAAAGGTAGGTAAGATACTTGTTTGTTTGGCTGGTACCCCATTGCTTTCACTCACAATGTCAACACACTGCTTTTGTCTAATGCTACATGAATGCAGTGGTTTCTTCACTTTACAAGTCTAAGTAACATTTGTGTTTTATTTGCTGCTATGCATGTGTTTTCATTTACAATCATCTTCAAAACATTGGTTTTACCTAACACACTGTGAAGGTAGGTGTTACTTCAACTTTAAAAGGTAAGTAAGATACCTGTTTGTTTGGCTGTTATGTGCTTGCTTTCACTCACAATGTCAACATAATGCTTTTACCTAAAGTGATGCCATGCAGAGGTTTCTTCATTTTTACAAATTTATTAAGATTTCTCTTTTATTTGCTGCTATACATGTGTTATCATTTACAATGATCTTCAAAACACTGGTTTTACCTAACACGTTGTGAATGTAGGTGTTAGTTCAACTTTTAAAGATAAGTAATGTACTTGTTTGTTTGGCTGCTATGAGCTTGCTTTCACTCACTATCAATGTAAAAACACTGCTTTTACCTAATGCTATTCCAAAGCCGTGTTTTTTTCAGTTTTCACTACAAAGCAAGATATACATTACATTGGCAGCTATGCCCTCGTTTACACTGAAAACCAATGTCACATAGGTTTCTTACTATGCCAATGTTTTAGTTTTTTCACTTTTGAAATCTAAATAACATTCTTGTTTCTTTTCTTGCTATGCACATGTTTAGGAAACACTGCTTTCCCTAATGGTGGGTGAATGCAGTCAATACTTTGGTTTAGAAAACCAATAAAGAAAACTGTTTCATTGGCTGCTTGTCATATGTATTCACTTACAATCTTCGTCAAGACCGCAGATTGACATAACTCTCTGTGAGTGCAGGAGTACTTCAAGTTTGAAAATTAAGTAAGACACTTGTTTGTTTGGCTGGTATCTCATTGCTTTCGCTCACAATGTCAAGATACTGCTTTTACCTAATGCTTCAACAAAGCAGTGGTTAACTAACTTTAAAAATCTAACAAAGATGTGTGTTTTATGTGCTCATATGCACGTGTTTTCACTTACAATCAACTTCAAAACACTGCTTTTCCCTATCGCTGGGGGAATGCAGTCAGTTCTTTGGTTTAGAAAACCAATAAAGAGAACGGTTTCATTGGCTGCTTGTCATGTATTCACTTACAATCAACTTCAAGACACTGGATTGACATAACTCTCTGTCAGTGCAGGAGTTACTTCAAGTTTGAAAGGTAAGTAAGATACTTGGTTGTTTGGCTAGTATCCCATTGCTTTCACTCACAATATCAGCACACTGCTTTTATCTAATGGTACATGAAAGCAGTGGTTTCTTCACTTTACAAGTCAAAATAAGATTTGTGTTTTATTTGTTGCTATGCATGTGTTTTCACTTACAATCATTTACAAAACACTAGTTTTACCTAATACACTGTGAATGTAAGAGATACTTCAACTTTGAAAGATAAGTAACACTTGTTTGGCTGCTATCCAATCACTTTCACTCACAGTGTCAACATACTGCTTTTACCTAAACCTACCCCAATGAAGAGATTTCCTCACTTTTACAAATTTAGTAAGATTTTTCTGTAATTTGTTGCTATACTTGTGTTTTCACTTGCAATCATCTGCAAAACACTGGTTTTACCTAACACATTGAGAATGCAGGAGGAAATTCAAATTTAAAATGTAAGGAGGATACTTGTTTGCTTTGCTGCTATGCTCTTGCTTTCACTCAGTATAAATGTAAAAACACTGCTTTTACCTAATGTTATGCCATAGCACTGGTTTCTTCAGGTTTCAGAACTAAGCAAGATACTCATTACATTGGCAGCTATGCACTTGTTTTCACTTACAACCCATGTCACAAAAGTGCTTTTAATATGCCAATGCTGCAGTTTCCTGACTTTTGAATTCTAGGTAAGATTCTTGTTTCTTTTGCTGCTATGCACGTGTTTTCCCTTACAATCAACCTCAAGACACTTAATTGACATAACTCTCTGTGAACGCAGTAGTTACTTTGAATTTTAAAGGTAAGTAAGATAGTTGTTTGTTTGGCTGCTATCCCACTGCTTTCACTCACAATTTCAACATACTGCTTTAACCTAATTCTATGCGAATGCAGTGGTTTCTTCTCTTTACAAGTGTAAATAAAATTTGTGTTTTATTTGCTGCTATGCATATCTTTTCACTTACAATCATCTTCAAAACACTGGTTTTACCTAACACGGTGTGAATGTAAGAGTTACTTCAGCTTTGAAAGGTAAGTAAGATACTTTTTTGGCTGGTATCCCATTGCTTTCACTCACAATGTCTACATACTGCTTTTACCTAAAACTATGGCAAAGAAAAGATTTCTTCACTTTTACAAATTTAATAAGATTTTTGTTTTATTTGCTGCTATACATTTGTTTCACTTACAATAATTCCAAAACTCTGCTTTTACCTAACACTGTGTGAATTTAAGACTTACTTCAACATTGAAAGGTAAGTAAGATTCTTGTTTGTTTGGCTGCTATGCGCTTGCTTTCACTCACTATCAATGCAAAAACAATGCTTTTACCAAAAGATATGCCAAAGCAGTGGTTTCTTCAGTTTTCACAATTAAGCAAGATACTCATTACATTGGCAGCTTTGCAGTTGATTTCACTTACAACCAACGTCAAAACTCTGCTCTTACAATGTAAATGCATAGCTTCTTCTCTTTTGAAATCTAAGTGAGATTCTTGTTTCTTTTGCTGCTATGAATGTGTTTACACTTAAAATGAACTTCAAAAATTGCTTTTCCCTATTGCTGGGGGAATACAGTCAGTTCTTCGGTTTTGAAAACCAATAAAGAAAATTATTTCATTGGCTGCTTGTCATATACATTCACTTACAATCAACTTCAAGACCCTGGATTGACATAGCAGTTTGTGAATGCAAGAGTTGCTTCAAGTTTGAAAGGTCAGTAAGATACTTGTTGGTTTGGCTGGTATCCAATTGCTTTCCCTCACAGTGTCAACACACTGCTTTTACCTAATGCTACAACAAAGCAGTGGTTACTTAACTTTACAAATCTAACTAAAATTAGTGTTTTATTTGGTGCTATGCTTGTGATTTCACTTACAATCATCTTCAAAACTCTGGTTTTACTTAACACTTTGCGACTGCAGGAATTACTTGAACTTTTAAACGTAAGATATTTGTTTGTTTGGCTGCTATGCTCTCATTTTCACTCACTATCAATGTAAAAACACTGCTTTTACCTAACACTATGCCAAAGCCCTGGTTTCATCAGTTTTCAAAACCTAACAAGATACTCATTACATTGGCAGCTATGCACTTGTTTTCACAAACAACCAATGTCACAATAGTGCTTGTATTTTGCTAATGCTGCAGTTTCTTCACTTTTGAAACCTAAGTAAGGTTCTTGTTGCTTTTACTGCTATGCACGTGTTTTCACTTAAATCAACCACAAAACACTGCTTTTTCCTAATGCTGGGTGACTGCAGTCAGTTCTTTGGTTTAGAAAACCATTAAAGAAACTTGTTTCATTGGCTGCTTTTCATATGTATTCACTTTCAATCAACTTCAAGACAGTGGATTGACATAACACTCTGTGAATGCATGAGTTACTCCAAGTTTGAAAGTTATATAAGATACTTGTTTCTTTCACAGCTATGCACTTGCTTTCACTCATGATGTCAAAACTGCTGTTACCTAATGCTGTGCCAATGCAGTGATTTCTTCACTTTAAAAATCTAAATAAGATTTGTGATTTATTACCTGCTATGCATGTGTTTTCACTTACAATAATCTTCAGAACACTGGTTTTACCTAACACTATGTGAATGCTGGTGGTATTTCAACTTTGAAAGGTAGGCAAGATACTTGCTTGGCTGCTATGCACTTGCTTCCACTCACAATGACAAAACATTGCTTTTACCTAATGCTACACCTAACACGTTGTGAATACAGGAGGCATTTCAACTTTGATAGGAAAGATTTTTTTTTGGCAGCTATGCAAGTGCTTTCACTCATTGTGATTGTAAAAACACTGCTTTCACCTAATGCTATGCCAAACATTGGTTTCTTCAGTTTTCAAATCTAAGCAAGATACTCATTACATTGGCATCTATGCACATATTTTCACTTACAACCAACGTCAAAACAATGGTTTTACTATGCCAATGCTGCAGTTTTTCCACTTTTGAAATCTAAGTAAGATTCTTGTTTCTTTTACTGCTATTCACATATTTTCACTTACAATCAACTTCAAAACACTGCTTTTCCCTAACACTGGGTGAATGCAGTCAGTTCTTTGGTTTAGAAAATCAATAGAGAAAATTGTTTCATTGGCAGCTAGTCATATGTATTCACTTAGAATCAACTACAAGACACTGGATTGACATAACTCTCTGTGAATGAAGAAATTACTTCAAGTTTGAAAGGTAAGTAAGATACTTGTTTGTTTGCCTGCTATCCCATTGCTTTCACTCATAATATCAACATTCTGCTTTTACCTAATGCAACATAAATGCAGTGGATATTTCAGTTTACAAAACTAAATAAGATTTGTGTTTTATTTGCTGCTATGCATGTGTTTTCACTTCCAACCATCTTCAAAATGCTACTTTTCCCTAATGCCAGGTGAATGCAGTCAGTACTTCCATTTATAAAACCAATAAACAAACTTCTTTCATTGGCTCCTTTTCATACTTATTCACTTACAAACAACTTCAAGACCCTGGATTGACATACCTCTCTGTGAATGCAGAAGTTTCTTCAAGCTTGAAAGGTTAGAAGGATACCTTTTGTTTTTCTGCTATGCACTAGCTTTCTCTCAAAATGTCAACACACTGCTTTTACATAATGCTAAGCCAACACAGTGGTTTCTTCACTTAACAAATCTAAAAAAAGGTTTGTGATTTATTCACTGCTATGCATGTGCTTTCACTTACAACCATCTTCAAAACACTGGTTTTATGTGACATGTTCTGAATGTAGGAGTTACTTAAACATTGAAGAGTAAGTAAGATACTTGTTTGTTTTGTTCCTTCACGCTTTCTTTCAATCACTGTCACTGTAAAAACACTGCTTTTACCTAAAACTATGCCAAAGCAGTGGTTTCTTCAGTTTTCAAAACTAAGCAAGATATTACATTGGCAACTATGCACTTGTTTCCACTTGCAATCAATGTCACCACAGTGCTTTTACAAGGCCAATGGGGCAGTTTCTTCACTTCTGAAATCTAATTAAGATTTTTATTTCTTTTGATGAAATGCACGTGTTTTCACTTACAATCAACTTTAAAACACTGCTTTTCCCTAATGCTGGGTGAATGCATTCAGTAGTTTGGTTTAGAAAACCAATAAAGAAAATTGTTTCACTGGCTGCTTTTCATATGTATTCACTGACAATCAACTTCAAGACACTGGATTGACGTAACACTCTGTGAATGCAGGAGTTACTCCAAGTTTGAAACGTGAGTAAGATACTTGTTTTGTGGCTGCTATGCACTAGCTTTCTGTCACAATGTCAACACACTTCTTTTAGGTAATGTTACACCACAACAAACCTTCCCACTGCAATCCAAACCACATCATACCACACAACAACACTCCCACCACACCACACCACACCACAACACAACACTCCACACCACACCACTCCACACCATACCACACCAACCCATATCATACCTCACCAGACTACACAACACCACACCACTCCACATCACACCACAACAAACCACTCCACACCACACCACAACAGACGACTCCACAGCACACCACAGCACACCACACCACTCCACAGCACACCTAACCACACTGCTCCACACCACAACCCTTCACACCACATGAAACCACTCCACCCCACACCACACCACTCCACACCAAACCAAACCAAGCCATACCTCACTACAACATATAACACCACACAGATCCACACACCACACCAAATCACTCCACAACACAGCACAGCAGACACCTCCACTACACACAGCACCACAACACACCACTTCACACCACACCATACCACATCACACCACACTACACCGCTCCACACCACACCAGAACACACCATACCATGCTACAACACCACTCAAAACCTCTCCACAATGAACCACTCCACACCACACCACACCGCATCACAACACACCACACCTCACTATATCTTATGACACCACACCAAAACTCAAGAAACCACAGCACAACACTTTACACCACACCACTCCACACAACATGACACCAATCCCCACTGCACCAAAACACACTGCTACCCACCATACCACAACACATCACACTACTCCACACCACACCACACCAGTCCACACCAGCCCTCACCACAACATATCATACCACACCACACCACCCAACACCAAACCTCACAACACCACACAATATCATACAACATGACACCACAACACAATACAGCACACCACACCAATCTATACCACACCACTCCACAACACGCAACACCACTCCACACAAATCGACACCACACCAGGCCACACCACACCACTCCATACTACACCACACCACATCATATCATACCACGCCACACCACACCACTCTACACCTCACTGTTATTCACCACTCCACACCAAACCACACCAAACCACAACACTCGACAATACACCACACCACACAACACCACAGCACTCCAAAAAACACCCCACCACACCCCACCATATCACACAACACAACACAACACACCGATCCAAACCACACTACACCACACCATAGCATACCACACCATTTCATATTACACCCCAACACACCACACCACACCATAGCACACCATATCAAACCACACCAAAACACACCACACCACAACACTCCACACCACCCCACACTGCTCCAAACACACAACACCATGCCATACAATACCAACCAGACAACACCACACCACTGCACACCACACCACACCTCACAACACCGCACATCACCACAACACAGCACAACTATCCACACCAAACCACACCACACCACTCCACACCAAACCACACATTTCCACACCACACCACACCTCACAACACCATATCAAAGCAAACACACCACAGCACACCACACCCCACCACACTGCTGCACACCACACCACACCTCACCAATCCACAATACTCCACATCATATATACCACAACACACCACAACACACAACAGCACTCCACACCTCACAACTCACTGCTCCACACCACACCACACCACACAATTCCAGACCACACCACACTACACCTCACCACTCCACTCCACTCCACACCAACTGCAGCACACAGCACTGCACCACACCACACTGTATCATACCACACCACATCACATCACACCACTCCACACCTTGCCACAACACACCACACAAAACCGCTCCCCATCACACAGTTAATAAACCGCACAGCACCACTCCAAACAACGCAACACCACAACACACAAAACCACACCACACAGCTCCACATGACACCACACAACATCATTCCACACCACACCACAGCACACTACACAGCTCCACTCCTCACCACACAACACCATTCCACACCACACCACACCACACTACACAGCTCCACACCACACCACACCACAACACTCCACACCATACAAATACCACACAACACCAAAGCAGAACACACTGATCCACAACACTTCACACCAATCCCCAAGACTACACATCACACCACACCACACACAAAAAAGCACAAAACAGCACACCACACCATTCCACAACACACCACACCACATGGCACTACTCCAAACCACATGCCAACACAGCACAAATACCACTCCCTACCACACCATTACACATTAGACCACACTGCACAACACCACCATGCACCACACCACACCACACTGCACCTCACCGTACCACAACACATTTCACCACACCACTCCACACCACAACACACTGCACAACTCCACACCACACCACTCCAGACCACACTAGAGCTCACCACTCCACACCACACTGCACCACACTGTTCTACACCACAAACCTGCACAGCACAACAAACCACTCAAAACCACACCACACCACACCCAACTACTTCGAACCAGACCACACCACTCCACACAAACCCACAGCAAACCATGCAACATCACTACATAACACTCCACACCACACCACTCCAATCCACACTAAACCTCATCATATCACAACACACCACTCCCCACCACACCACACCACAACACACCATGCCACAGCACACCACTCCACACCACACCACACAACTCCACATGGCAATGCACCACACCACTCCACACCACACAACATCACTCCATATCATACCTCACCACACTGCACCATACCACACCACTCTACAGCACACCAAAACACACTGCTCCACATGACACTACACCACACCACTTCACACCACACCACACCACAGCACACCACTCTGCACCACTCCACACTACACCACACCACACACCTTCACAGCCCCCTGCACAAAACACCTCACCACACCACACCACTCCACACCCCACCACACCACTACCAAATACACCACAAGAAACCATACCATACCAGACCATATCACACCCACCACACTAACCACACAGCTCCACACCACACCACTCCACACCATTCTGCACCACAACACACCACAACACAGCACTCCACACCACCCCACACCACAACCCTAATCCACACCAAACCACACCACACCAAATCATACCAAATCACACCACAACACACCGCACTACTCCACACCACAACAAACCACAACTTTCCTCACTGCACTGCACTGCAAAACACCACAGCACTCCAAACCACACCTCCACACTCCAGACCAAACCACATCATACCACACCACACCATTCCCCACCACCCAAAACCACACCACACTGCTCCAAACCGCAGCATATGATACCACTTGACACCACACCACACCATATCATACTACCCCACACTACATAACACCACACCACATCACTTCACACCAAAACAAAGAGCTCCAAACCACAACACACCACACTTCAACACACTGCTCCACACCACACCACTTGACACCACACCACACCATCCCACACCACTCCACACCACAACCCACCATTCCACACCAAACAACATCAAGCCATCCCAGAACACACCATATAACACCACACAACTCCACATCACAGCACACCACTCTGCTCCACACCACACCACACCCATAACAAAACACCACACCACAAGAAACCTCACCACACTGCATGGCACCACACCACAGCACACAATACAACACCCCACCACACAACAGCATTCCACACCACACCATGCAACTTTACACCACACCGCAACACTCCGAAACACATCACACCAAGCCAAACCACACCATATCATAACACAGCACACCACACCACAAATTTCCACACCACACCACTCTACATCACTCCACACCACACACCACACAGAAGCACAGCACAGCACACCACACCCACTTCCACACCATCCCACACCACATCACACCACAATATATTGCTCCACACCACACCATACCTCTCCAAAACACACAATGCCATATCCCACACCACACTACATCACAGAATTCCATGCCACACCATACCACTCCACACCACACCACTCCACACCACACCACTTCAGACCACACCACAGCACAACATACAACACCAGATCAAACCTCACGTCTCCAAAGCACATCACACCACTCCACTACCAAAACACCCACCACACTACCCCACACCACTCCACACCACTCCACACCACACTGCAAAACACCACACAGCAACACGTCACCCCACACCACAGAACTCCACACCACACATCACTCCATTTCATTCCACACCACACTACACCACACCACACCAATCCACAACACACCACTATCCACTGCTGCACACCACACCAACACAAACCACTCCACACCACACCCCCAAAAACAAACCATTGCATACCACACCACAACATGACTCCACATCACATCACAGCACACCACACCACAACACTCCCTACCAAACCTCACCTCACCACATCACTCCACACCACACCAGTCCGCACTGCACTGCACCGCATCAAAGCACAACACTCTACACAACAACTCCACACTCCACACCAAACCACCTCATACAGCACCACACCACACTACACCACACCACACCACACCTCTCCAAATCACAACATTCATACCAAACCACGCACACCACACCACTCCATATAACACAACACCACATCACACCACTCCACACCACACGATATCCTACCACACCACACCACACCACACCACACCATATTTTACCACACCACAATGCAACACACACAACACATTTAGCCAGATGACTCCACACCACACCACACAACTCCACATCACTCCACACCACAACACCCCCACCACACTATGCCACACCAATACACACTCTAACACACCGTACCATAACACACCAAAACACACTGCTCTATACCTCACCACACCACAGTACACCACTCCAAACCACACCACACCACACCAATCCATTCCAAACCAGAACACAGCACTCCTCTGAACACAGCACACCACTCCACACTACACTGCAAACCACCACACCACACCACTCCACACCACACTGAACTGAACGGTGCCACACTGCTCCACACCACACCACACCATTCCAAACAACACCCCAAGTTTCCACACCACTCCCCACTACATCACACCACACCCCTCCACACCACACCCCACCACAACACATCACACAACACCATTCCACACCACACCTCATTATATCACACCACACAACTCCAAACCACATGACATCACACCACACCACAACACATCACACCAAACCACTCCACACTGCACTGCAAAAAAGCACAACACTCCACACCACACCTTCCCACTCCACATCAAAACACATCATACCACACCACACCCTTCCACATCACATCACATGATACCAAATGACACCATTACATACCGCACCACACCATTCCACTCCACACCACACTACACCACACCACTGCACAATGCACTGCACTGACCAACACCACAACACTCCACACCACATCTGCCCACACCACACCACAACACAACACAACAAAACACTTCACACCACACAACACCACATGACACCACCCCATATCATACCACACCACACTATAGAGCACAGCACAACACTCCACACCACACCAAACCACACAACACTCATAAGACCACACCACTCTGCTCTGGACCAGACCACACCACACCACTTCACACTGCACCACACCACACCACAGCACAACATTCCACACAACACCTCCCCACTCCACACCAAATCACATCATACAGCACCACACCACACTACACCACACCACACCACTCCAAATCACACCACTCCAAATCACACCATTTCATACCACACCACCCACACCACACCACTCCACACAACACCACATTACCTATCACCACTCCACACCAAACTATATCCTACCACACCACACCACACCACA
>JAQZBX010086017.1:0-13051 GCA_029593785.1 Cabassous unicinctus | reverse complement strand
TACCTCAGGGGAAAAAAAAAAAGATTTAGCAAATATTTTTATCTTCATGCAAATAAAAAGACAGTGGAAATGGAAGGCTTCATTCCCTGTTAAAGGTATTTAAGTATCAACACAGAAGGAAGGACATTTGGAGAAATGAGGAACACTTCTCATTGCCCAGAAACTGTGTCACATCGGTGACAGGCCGACCCTATATAAACTCCATTGAACAGATGGAAAAAACAAGGCTTAGAAAAAGTTAAAAGAAACATTCCCAAGAATGTCTACCATTCCTATGGCCTTCATGGCAGAGAAAGGTGATTTCCCAACAAGCCACTGTTCTAGCCCAGTCAGGTTCAACCTTATCGTCCCAAGAGAAGATGGATGGGAACTGGGAAATTCACTACATTCCCCTGCTCTTGGTCTGTAGGTTTTTATTCCCATAACTGAGCCCTGGCAAATGAATTCAGATGACAATCTTCCATCCATACTCAGACTCCTTGAAGTGACCGGGTGGGAAAAGAAGCCCAAAACTATGTTTAGAGCATGCTTGAGTCTTGGTTCTCCTGGAAACACTCTGAGACCAGAGGGCGGGGACCACACCTGGTCCCTGCTGGCAGGCCAGTGTAGTGAGTGGCGTGCACCCAGCTGGAGCTTCTTGAAGCTGGGTTTCCCCCATTGCTCATTAAAAAGCCCAGAAGCCAGAGGCTGGCAGTCAGTACAGCAGGGTCAGGGCCCCACTCTCTGCTCCTTCCAAGCCAGGTGCTGAAGGGATCTGCTATGGATTGAATTCCCCCTCTGTGATGGTTTGAAGCTGTACCTGCCCCAGAAAAAAACATGTTCTTAAATTTAACCCATTCCTGTGGGCATAAACCCATTGTAAGTAGACCTTTTGAAGAGGTTACTTCAGTTAAGGTGTGGCCCAGGCCAATCAGGTCTTAATCCTATTACTGGAGTCCTTTCTAAGCGGAATGAAACTCAGACGGAAAGAGACAGCCACAGGAAGCTGCCAGAAACTGAATATCAACAGAACCCAGAAAAGATGTTCAGGTACCACTGTCATGTGCCTTGCCATGTGACAAGCTAAGACCAAGGATTGCCAGGAGAAAGCCACAGTGACGCTTTGATTTGGACTTTTTCCTAACCTCAAAACTGTAAGCCAAGCAATTCCTATTGTTCAACCCGACTCATTTCATGGTATTTGCTTGAGCTCAGGAAACTAAAACACCCACTCAAAGACATGTTCCATTTCTAACCCCTGGTCCTCTGAGTGTGAACATATTTGTAAATAGGATCTCTGAAGATGTTATTAGTTTAGATGAGACCAAATGGAATCAGGGTGGGCCTTAATCCAATATAACTGGAGTCCTTTAAGCAGATGAAATTTGGATACAGCTAGGAGACAGGCAGATTGAGTTATGCCTTGCCAGCAAGCCACGGCCAGCATGCTAGACTTCAGAGAAAGCATGAGCCTGCCAACACCTTGACTTGAGACTTCTAGCCTCCAAATGTGCAACAATAAATTCCTGCTCTTGAACCTGGCCAGTCAGTGGTATCTGTTACAGCAGCCCTGGCAAACTAAGGCAGGACTCCTTACCTTGGGACTGGATCTTTTAAGGGGATTTTATATGCCAAGTCCCAGCCAGGCAACTCATTTTGATGCCTAATAACCTACCCCTAAATTCTTATTTTCACTGATATTCTTAATTTGCTATGCTCCAGATACTGGTTTCTAGATTAATTCTGTTGATCTTTTTTACTCGGAGAAGTGGTGAGTTACCTCTAGAACATGGTGTTATCAACCTTCCCAGTAGCTCTGCCTCTACATATTACAGTGACTAGAATGTTCTTTATCATGTTCACTGCTTCAAAATTAATATTTGAATCATTACCTGAACATGCTACTTACCACTGACTTGCATGTCATAAAAAGCATTTTAAGTCCATGTGTGTAAGATTACCGGGATATAATTCTCTTGGAAGAGAATTCCTATTTATTTTTTTGCAAACAGTTTTAGAGGCAGGGGATTAAATTGATTAAAATTTCACAAGATTGACATTATTGCTTAAAGTGCTTGAATTGGTTACATTAAAAAAAAATAAAGTACAGAATATTTTAAATAAAAACTATAAATTTTTTTAGCAACAAAATCAAAGGAATGCCACACAAATACAGCAACTATTTTGGTTATACAGAAATGGAAGCCAAAATAAATTAATGTGGTACTGAAAAACAGAAAATTAATTAGGCAGAAAAACAATTTTCCCTGACCCATGCCATTTACATGAGTTAATCACAATAGTGCTGATAAATGCCTTGACCATAGAATAGCAAACAAGGGCAAAACATTTAGTGCACAATAGTTTAATACATGTGACTATACAAAGTTGATCAAAATGCAATGTTTAAAGATAAAATCCATCTGTAATAAAGCTACACTTCAATATCTAAAATAAGCCCTAAGCTCCTGTTAGAATATAGTTCATTGTTAGGCATGCCCATGAAGTTAAGGGTATCCATGAAAATAAATGCATAGGGACCATTTCTGTGATTTTTTTCCCTATTTCATCTTAAGTCCAAAATATACCAGGCCATAAACCCAAATATGACAGGCCTACTATTCAAACCAATGCCCTGCTCATATTGTTCCTTGGCTCCCTTCACACCAGCCCGCTTCATACTGCCTTGGAATGGAACATGTATTAACATAATAGGACTGGATGTCAGCATCTTACCAAAATTTATTTTTCAACAAACTTTTTAAATAACATACTGTAATATGTTACATAATCTAGATGCTAAACCAATAAAGCAAATATTTCCTCTCTTTTGAAAATGTAAAACATTGTAACTTATTTTAAAACACCCAGCAGTTAAAAGAAATACAGCAGGCCTATGCACTTTGGCCAGGAAATGGCACACAAAACCCCCGGCTTGGCCCTTTGAGAGAATATGGCTGAGCCTTTGTGCTATTGTTGACCTCAGGATGGTCTCAAATATCCCACAGCAGTCTCTGCTTTACACTACGAATGAGGGATTAAAAGTTAAAAAAAAAGGGGGGGGGGCGGTTGCATGCTATTATCATCACATAAAGTAAAAATTATTGGAAAAAAAATGTAGCTGCCTAGTGTTTTTGTATATAGAAAAGGAAGAGGGCAGAAATGACCAGATAGCAATAAAGTTTTAAAAAAAACTGATGGAGTGTTGGTAAGTACATTTTGATCTTTTTCCAATCTTCTTTCCCTGTATCATACAACTATTTTAATGTCTTTGCAATATCTTCCATACTTATCTTTTTCATTTCAAAAATGTATCCATGAATACTGAATTTTAATTGATACTATCTGTTAAAAAGAATAACTGCAGTTAAGTTACTAAAAAAAACTACTTACATTCCCAAAACAAAAAAGAAATGTTTTGAACCTATGTTTTAGCATTTAAGTATTACTTTTACAGGTTTCCAACTGAAGCTTTTTTCTAACAAATTAGCTCCAAGAGTCATTTTGAAGATAATTTTAATAGTTTTTCTTATGAATCAGTTCCAAATGTATTAGGGGGATCAGCCATCATTTTTTAAAACGTAGTGAGCTGCAGTCAAATATATGGCTATATATTATACAAACATTTCCCTATATCAGTCAGCTTTATTGGAAAGGTCTCTCCTTAAAAAAACACAACAAGGAATTACCTTTGAGGTAAGTGATTACTGCACACATTTAGTGGAGGACAAAAAGACAAAATATTTATAAATATGAAGTAGCCTCTAAACAAGGCAAGGTATATTTTTGTCACTTGTATAAAACAATAACAAGAAGATCACCCTGTTTTTGTCTTCTCCAGTGAAAAGTAAAATATTTCACCTCAAGCATGAACAAATGAAATGTTGGCATGCTTATTTAAGTTCTGAGCAAGACACAGTTCAAGATATTTCAAAGATAAGAAATCCAGTTTCATCTAAAGTGCTATCCTCTTACTTGTTGCAAAATGTACACTAATATTTTCCATTTCAATTTTAGTTCACATTATGCCAAAAGTTTGCATGTTCATTGACTGATTTATTAGGTAACAAAATAATATGTTCACAGTATATTATAGTGTATGGAAGTTCATTGACTTCCCACAGAGAAGCCAAGAAATATAACTCACAATATTTGTAGGAAACCAAAAACCAGCTTAACAGCAAACACCAAATTGACCCTTTTAATAAAAGGCACCAATACTCAAATGTTCTAATAAATACAGATATAACAAAAAAGAAAAAAAGTAAAAGTAACTATGGTGAGATGAGGTTATTCAAAAAAAAAAGAACAACGCCATCTTATCAAGCATTCTAGAAGTCTGAGTCAAAGAAATGGCCACCATTTTGTTCATTCCTCTCCCTGCCCACTGACACTTCCTGTGACCCACCTTCATACCCAGCTAATTCCAGTATTTCCTCTAGAAAAGGTTCCATATTAGCTCTGGGACTTGCCAGTGCCTCAGGAAACATACTGGAAATGTTAATTAAAAAAAAAAAAGTGAACAGCTGTACAGTGCAATGGATGGCTGTAAAGGTACAGTGCCTTCGTTATCTCCTGATACGAGGATGATGTCGGAGTGTTCTGGCTGAGGAGAGCTATGCCAGATGCAGTCAACGTGGTGCCTCAGCTCTGCAACCACAGACTGCAAAATATCAGTAGGATTGGAAAGGTACCTTGAAAAGCCTAACAGTGCCAGATAAAGGATAAACACTACTCATAGAACCTTACAGAAGAAAAGGTTTTAAGGGTTCCACTGAAAAGAAACTTCATTTTGGTAGAAAGGTAAGAAAAGTAACTTCTCCCCGTCCACTTTCTCCTCTTGGCTCTGCCTGCCCTGAGCTCCATCCCTTCTTCCCCCCTGGAATTCTAGTGGCCATGTGCACGCTAACCACTGCGAACAGCCTCTCCTCACCCTGTTCCACAGGGAAGATGGTCTGAAAATCACTGTTTCTCACTTTTAAACTTTCTCACCTGTACAAACTACGGTTGCAGCCCTAAAACATGAACACCTACCCAGGTCTTCTGACAGAAAAGAGGCAGAGAAGCTAAAAACGGGTAGCATGGCTTCCACGGACGAGTTAAAAGGAATGCATTGTAAGGAGCCCCTGGAAGTCATTTACAAAGTTGAGCAAAGACCCAAAATAGAAATGTAGACATTTCACTGGAAATGTCATTCTAATTCAGCCAGACATACGAGTGGCATAGCATATACCCAATCCTAAAATTAGCAACAGTTACTCATATAAATCTTACTACAATCTGATTGCAGTTAACTCTACCTCAGACTAAAACAAAACCAAGAGTAGTGCGGCATGTAAAAAAAAAAACAAAAAAACAAAAACGGAAGAGAGTCTAACACATCCAGACCACTGAGACTCGGAGTGATAAGACTGGAGGGCCACTGGGGGAGAAGAAAATCTGCAGAGAACCCAGGTAATGGTGCTTTGAACGTTTTTCCCCACTTGAATTAGTTCCAAGTTCTTTAAGTTACTCTCTTGACTGATAGAATAAAATATATCCAGATTCTGAATTTTTTGATATATCTGATGTCAGGCCATAGAATTCTTCAATAGCTTGAGCATCTATTTTCTGCAATAAAAGAGAGAGATAAAACAACACAACTGTTTAACATGAGTACTGGGACAAGGAAAGAAAAACTAATGGAACACACAACAAAATGTAGCAAGTGCTATTTATCATTATAGCATCACAATTAGGAACTTTCAATAGCAAATGGATAATTCAATAGACTTGACATAAACTGCAAATAACTGGGGGAAAAGGTCACCCTTTCATCTATCAGCAAGCATATGTAGGCACTCTTTGAAGAAGCCAGAACTTGTGTTTTTCAAATGGTATACTGAGTGTGTCTTGGGGATAACTTTAATTCGTTCAGACTACCAGAGTCATTAGTATTATTCCACTAAAACGGTTACCTTAGTGAGCTAAAATAGATCATGTCTTTGAGTGTGGAATGCATGCCAGCTAGCATTCCTTTACAACCAAATCAATACATGGAATAGTTCTGTGGAAGATAAAGAACTCCAGGCCCAATGGACTGAAAAAGATATAGATATATATAGATATATTTTTAAAAACAGCCAGCCATGCATTGTGCAGAAAAATCTGGTACAATGAAAGAATTTTAATAGAACTTTGAAGTCTCTTATTTGGTCTGTACCAAAGAAGGCTTCACATATGGTAGGAAAGAGGACTTCTATATAAACATGATCAGTGACCCCACATCTATGGGCTGATTGGGCAACTTAGCAAGAGCACATTATGAAGGAGTCCATGCTCACAAGCACCCCTTCTCCGAAGAGCAGTCGAATTTAGTTTCGATAACATTGTAAATTGTTTTCAAGTCAGATTATGAGGAAACAGGCCCATTTTTAAAAATGTCCACACATCCATATGCCCTAAAATACCATCTAAGCCCTCCCCCTATTGGAGAAACATCTGCATACCAACCTCTACAATGTCATCATCAAACAAAAGCCAGAAGCCATGACTTTTCACAATAGTGATATAGTGCCCACGATTCGGACCGCTGGAAAAGAACAGAAACAAAGGAAGGTTACCCAGTTAACATTTATTTCTTTATAAAACTCTATTTAGCTCTTCACAAGCAGTGATTCACTAGTAAGAACTATAGCATTGGCAGAAAGAACTTAAAATACCTCACTTCAGGGTCCACATTCACTTGGCCACAATGGACAGAGGAGTGCCTTTGTGCTGGCACCGTGCTGGGCACAGGGGAAAAGACAGATGTAGAAAACATCTGCCTTCTAAGGAGTCACAGTCCCATGGGGAAAAGAGACATTCAAATTCAACAACTATTAACAAATAGTTCCTGGTTGTCAGGGAAGAAAGCTGTCAACAAAACAAAATCCCCACTTTCATGGAGCTTGGGGTGGGAGGTAGGTAGACAATACATAAACTAAACAGAAATGTATGTTAAGCGGTGGTGGTAAGTGCCATAAGAAGAATAAAGCAGGTAACAGAATAGTGAGTGATTGAGTGGGGAGGGTATAGTTTGATATAAAGTGGTGAGAGAAGGCCTCTCCGATATCATGAGATTTAAGAGCAGGAAAATTCCGTGAAGGAAATGGGGTGGGGGGAGGGAATGAGCCATGTGACTGGATGGCAGAAGTTTCAGGATATAGAAACTAGGAAGTGCAAAGGCCTGGGGCAGGGGAGGGGGCCTTGGTGTGTTCATGGAACAGCAAGATGCCCAGGGCAACTGGAAAGAGTGGGGGTGAGTGGCAGCCAGCAAGTGGTGAGGGGCAGACCAAGGGGAGGGCGGCTAGGATTTTGGACTATGCTGTGAGTGAACAGGGAAGACTGAGGAGTGACGTGATCTAGGTTTTAGAAAGATGTTAACGAGCCATAATGCATAATAAGTGCTAAAATGAAAAGATATACACTATACAATTTGGGGGGGAAAAGTAGAAAGAACAACTATACAGTTGTTATTACTATGTAGTTATATTACATGTGCACACCTGAGGGCATTTTAATCCCAAATCTAGAGTGCTGTTTTTTTGTTCTTAAGCACCATTAAAGTTGAAAAGCTGAATTTCACCTTAGTTTGCTTTCTTTTTTTTTTTTACAGGAGCCGGGGACTGAACCTCGGACCTCATATGTGGGAAGCTGGCGCTCAACCACTGAGCCACATCGGCTTCCCTGAATTAGTTTTTTCGTTTGTTTTGCTTGTTGTTTGTTTTTGTTTTTTTCAGGAGGCACCAGGAACAGAACCCAGACGCTCAACTGCTTGGGCCACATCTGCTCCCCTACTTTGCTTTCTTTACATTCAAGACCTATCCGATCCATTCCTGCCTTCCTCCAATCTCCTCTTGGCTTCTATTTTCCTCTCCCTCCGGCCCAGCTACTAGCCTTCACTCCTGGGCCTTTGCACTTGCTAATCAGTCTGCCTGGAATGACCCTCTCTCCCCATTTTATCCTTTAGGCCTCAGCTCAAGGTCACCTCCACAGATGAATCTTCCCTGACAACCTCTCTCTCTCTCCCATCACCCTGCTCATTCTTCATAGCTCTAATAATAATTGTAAATGATCCTGCAATGGTTTGATTTTTAAAACTTTTTATTTCAAAATACTTTAAACGCATAGGACAGTTATAAAAATAATGTAAACCCCATAGAGAGAACTCCAACATACCCGTATACCCCCATATACTCAGATCCACCAACTTTAACATTTTGCCACATTTGCCATCAATCTATCAATCCATCTATCTATCCATTACCTTCCTCTCTGTTTACCAATCCATTTTCTGAACATTGAGTGTGGGCTGTGTACATCAGGCTCCTTGTACACTTAATACTGCCAGGTACATTTCCTAAGAACCAGGATATTCACTTATGTATCCACCTTAAGTGCAGCTACCAAGTTCAGGAAATTTAACACTGATATAAAGCTTACAGTCTAGATTCCAATTTTCATATGTCCCAATTATGCCCTTTTGAAACTTTTCTCTTTTCTTGTTAGAGTCCATCTAGGATCATGTATTGCATTTAAGTGTCATTGTCTCTTTAGCTGCTTGCTCTTTTTTGTTTTAATTGTAGGAACATTATAACAACAAACTTTCCCATTTCAACCCCTCCCAAGCGTCAATGGCTTGTTTCTGGTGGTAGCTTAGCAGGTGTGTTTCCTTGTCAATTATTTATCTTCCCCACAAGACTTTAAGTTTCATGAAGGCAGGGCCCTGTGTGACATGTTCACTTCTATATCTTCAGATCCTGATAGAGAACCCAGGAAAGAAGGGTTAAAAAAAATACTTGCTGCAGAAATCAACAAATGAGACTGTACACCCACTGGAATGTAGCCTAGGAGCTCCTGGCATGGAAGGGGAAGAACAGGTGCAGCTCCGTAACCTCAGAGTTAAATTTGGGTGCCTGTAGCTGGAAGCCACCAGATCCCTATGCACAGGCCAGCCCTGGTGTATTTAATGACTCCTAGCTCAGCGACATGGGTGACTCTGCCCCAAATCACCCTTCCTGCCAGGGCTGTTCTGACCTCGTGCTCCTGTTACTGAAACTGACTATTCCAGAGCCCAACCTCCGCTGGTCCCCCAGTTCCCCTATGTGGATCTTTGCCTTGCCATCCCCAGTCCCCCCAGGGATGAGAGCCCTGCCCCCAAACCTCTGGGCACCCACAGAGGTCCAAGGAAAGTCCATGACTCTATCATGCACATCTAAGTACTCTGTGGCACCCTCACCAAGCCTCCTTGGCAGGTCTTACCTGTCTACCACCCACCTCGACCACTGTGCCTTCCAAGTTTCAGGATTTGCCTCCCCCAGACATCCTCCCCACCCTGGCCTGGGGTTGTACTCAGTATGCGCAGCTAGTTTCCAGATCGTGGGACCCTGTGTCCTTTGATAGAATGACTATTACAACTATTCTTCAGAGGAAACACAAAGTTGGCCTATGATTAGCTGTGATAGTTTGAGTTGTTTGTGGACCCCAGAAAATAATGTTCTTAAATTGGCCCATTCCTGTGGGTGTGAACCTATTATAGGTGGGACGCTTTGATTAGATTAAATTCAGTTAAAGGGCTGTTTGATTAGATTACTTTGGTAAAGTATAGTCTGGGGTGGGTCTTAATCCTCTTACTGGAGTCCTTTATAAACAGTATGAAAAGGCTTCAGGAACAGAGAGAAAAAAGAGCCAGGAGCTCAGAGAGGAACCCACAGGAGCAGAAAGGAAGCTGGAGGAAGAGCAGAGACTGACCAATACCAGCCATGTGCCTGATCACCCACCGCTGCAGCCTGGGGAGAAACCATCTCCTGGTGAAGCCTTGATTTGGACACTTTCACAGACTCAGAACTGGAAGCTTCTAAGTTAGTAAATCCCCATTGTAAAAGCCAACCCATTTCTGGTAGATTGTCTTGGCAGCCTTTAGCAAACGAAAACACTAGCCAATAAATATACCTCAATGAGAACGAAAGAAAGTATCCAATGACTTAAATTTAAAGAGCACGACATAAATCATGGGGTGCTCAAATGTGAAGTTACAGGTTCTGGTACCAGCCCATCCAAGCACAAAGTGAAGAATGGCAATCTGCTCCTCCACACAGAACCAGTATCCTGAAGAGAGGGTGTGTTTTAGTTCACCAAAGAGCTGCCAATGCAAAGTACAAGAAATCTGTTGGCTTTTATAAAGAGGATTTATTTGGGGTAATAGCTCACAGTTTCAAGGCCGTGAAAAGTCCAACTCAAGGCACCAAAAGAGGTGCTTTCTCACTCAAGTCAGCTGCTGTTGATCCTGGCATTGTTGCCACATGGTGAAGCAAGATGGTCACCAATCTCTGCAGAGGTCTCTGCCTTCCCCTCCAGAATCTTCTGTCTTTTGGAGCATAGCTGTGAGCAAGCAGGCATAAGGCTTGTGTCTTTCTGGGCCTCCTCCATCAGTCTCGGCTGCTCTGCTTTCTTCAGCTGTCAGCTATCAGGCATATAGCAGGGCTGGTCTCCTCTCAAGCCGCTCTGTGGGCCCAGCCTCTTTGAACCTCACGGGGGCTTGTTTTCCTGCAGTCCTCTCTCTCACATTGCAGAATCAAATATGCCGGCTTCCTTTTTCCTCTTTTTTCTTGTCTGAGTCTGTGTCTCCTTTTATATCAGACCCAGCAAGAGGGCGAAGACTCAACATGAATCATGCCCCCTGACATAACCCAGTCAAACGGGTCTCACACCCACAGGAATGGATTACTTGAAAACATAATATTTCTCTTTTGGGGATTCATGAAACAATTTCAAATTGCTGCAGGTATGTTCACCACAATCTGATCCAGCAGATGGGAGAGGAAAAGAGGTTTGCTTTACAATATGCCCTGATCTCAATTCTAGGAGGGCATGGAGGAAAGCTATGCCTATCCCCAGGAGAGAACATAAGCCTGCCCCACCTGAGCAACGGACAACCAACAGGTGAATTTTCAATATACTTTTCCATGTTTATACCAAATTATAGAATAAGAAATATTTGTTCACAAGACTCTCAGCAAAACACTGTGGGTCTCCATTTCAAGTAGCCTTTTCTGTCTTCTACCCTCTCTTTTTTTCTGATTATGTACTTATTATAAAATATTGGGGAAAGACTGGGAAAGGTATAAAGAATCCATTTTTTTAAACACTGGAAGATTTTTAAACTTCAACTCTTCCTTCCAGTCTTTATTCATTCATTTTGAAATACATTTGCTATCATACCATATATATGTATGTACCCTGACTTTTTGAAGATTGAAAACACAGCATAAGCATTTATTTCTCCATGTTATTTCAAACTCCTCTTAAGCATCATTTCTACCCAATGGAGATTTATTAAAATTATTTTCCCTACAATAGAATATTTAGATTATTATCCTTGTTTTATTTTATTTTATTTTATTTTTTAAAGATTTATTTATCTCCCCCCCCTCCCCTCGTTTTGTGCTCACTGTCTGCTCTCTGTGTGTTCTTCTGTATCTGCTTGTCTTCTCTTTAGGCAGCACCGGGAACCAATCCTGGACCTTCCGGAGTGGGAGAGGGGTGCTCAATCTCTTGCACCACCACAGCTCCCTGGTCTGCTGTGTCTCTTATTGTCTATCCTCTGTGTCTCTTTTTGCTGTGTCATCTTGCTGTGCCAGCTCTCCACTCAGGCCAGCACTTTGCTTGGGCCAGCTTGCCATGCAGGCCAGCTCGCCTTTCACCAGGAGGCTCTGGGAATCGAACCCGGGACCTCCTATATGGTAGACGGGAGCCCAGTCGCTTGAGCCACATCCGTTTCCCTATCCTTGTTTTAATATTATTTTATTTCATGTGTGTATGTAGGTATGTTTACATTTATTTTGAGATTATAGGAGCTTGGAAGAGATCCCCCCAAGTACTACTCGTGCATCTCACAGCCCAGTCAAGGTACAGCTGGTCCACTATGGTGAAGGGACACCCGTCCACTCACAGTGCACAGCCCTGCCTTACCTGCCACAGTGAACCACCACAGCGACCAGGTCGTACATGCGGTCCAGGTTCACCGCGTCACTGGAGGTGTTGAAGAGCCGGAGTTCCAGAGGGAAGACCACCCGGTAAGACAGCTTGGTGTACCTGTGCAGCTGCTCCATGTACTTGAACCGCTTTAGGTGAAGGGCCAAAATCATGGGCAGCTTTTTTACTCTCATCCTAAGAAAGCATGAAATAGAAAAATCAGTTGTCCCCAACACCTGCTGGGGGAACAGAATCCACCATCACCTGCACAGATGGAGAACAGAAGGGGTCCAACCAACTTCAAGCTAGCAAGCTACCGGAACAGTTGACAAGAATATTGTATGCAAGCCAATCTAGGGCTGACTCACCCTACCTCCTCTGCTACCTGGAGTGCCAGCCAGAGACAAGCACAGCAATGTCTCTCTCCTTGATCAAAGGAGATATTCCAGAATTAGTGCACCAATAGAAATATGAGGTGCAATTGCTCTGTCACTGCCCTCTGCCTCCCAGAGAGAAACAACATTTGAGTAATCCACCCCAAGATCACGGAGAGGAGGAACGACAGTTTTTGAGAAAGGACATTGGGAAGAGAATAAGCAGGAGGCAGACTGAACTTGCAAGTTCTGAGGACCAGCAGAAGGATGTTTTGGAAACTCCATCCTCCTGGTCATCGGGAAGCCCAGTGTGCTAGGCTCACTCGCTCCTTATCCCGTGAGCTGGTGCAAGTCCTCTCCCTTCTCTGGCTCCCAGTTTCCTCATTTATAAAATGCAGGAGTCGGCCTAGAGCAACAGAACACTGTCCACCGTCCCTGGAGATGTTAACGGGGGTGGGTTTTCTGTGGCCAAGTAAGTTTGGACAATGCTATTTTCCATCTTGAAGATCCTCCGTGCACATTCACATACTGAAGGTTTTGCAAAATCCAATAGTAAAGGAACTGTTTTGGATTTGAGACAACATTTCCCAAACTTAGATAGGCAAATAAAGGTTTTTTTCACTAGATGACCATTAATATTCTTTGGTAAAAATTCACAGATGACATAACATTTTACATGATAACAGTTTTCTAGAATAGAGGAC
>JAQZBX010086016.1:0-13051 GCA_029593785.1 Cabassous unicinctus | reverse complement strand
TTTTTCTGTATATAACCCTCCTTTTTTGGTACTCTGCCTTGCAAATTCTAGCCTCCTCAGCAACCCCAAGAGCTGATCTCTGTCTTCTCATCTCAGTAAGAACTCCAGTGTCTGTTTGGGTTCTTTGCCATCCCCTCTGCACCCCCTTACCATGTTCTGGAAACCACTTCCAGACAGAAACCTGGGGAGATCATAGCCTCATTTTGTTTTTGTTTCCTTATTCTCAGAAACCATAGTCCTTTGATGCCTGGTATTTAGTTTCTAAAAACTGTCATTTTATATGTGTTGTCCAGTTTTCTTGTTTATGGTGTGATGGTAAATTTGGGCTGACTTTCTCATGGCCAGAAGTCAAAGGCCATCTGTTATAGGGTTAGATTAATTTTTTTTCTTTTATTGATGTTGCTCTCCTGGATAGTTTAGTTATAACTTCCTTCCTTCAGCCATAGTTGGGTTTGATAATTCTGGACAAAAGAGATTAGTTTAGCCAGCATATATTTTCTACAGATTTTTTTGTTTTGTTTTGTTTTGTAGAATTGTGTTTAACTCTAACAAGGATTTTCTTTAGGGAAGTTAAATGGTGTTTATTTTGAGGATATGTTAGATAAACAAACCTCTTTTAATTGAATGTCTATATACAGTCATATAAATAATTTTTTGTTTTAGTTTTTATCTTTCATAATCAGAAGCTAAAAATTTACCTGAGAGATATTATTTTCTTACTGGCCTTCATGGTATTCTGCCAGAGTTTTTTGAAAGTAAAAGCAATTACAACTTCATAGTGGATATTGAAATTTAAGCATGAAATGCTGCTCAGTGTCTAAGGACATATCATCTATGTTGTTCATAAAAACTTATAAGCTTTCTTTTGCCTTTCAGAATGTTGGTTAAAAGAGATTCTGGAGTTTCAGTCTTTCTCTAGTAGAAATTCTAGTTTCATATAACTATTTCAAAATAACATCCCAAGAGACTAAGATCTATTTTAAATGAATGACAACATTTTGAGGCATAATCTCATGATAGTACAATCTAAAAGAATACTATCTTTCATAGACAAAACCTATTTTAAAATTATAACTTTAAAACAGATGATTGTTGGGTTATTTTCTTTGCCCTTCAGAAATTATTATTTTTAAAGCCTACTTTATGTTAGGTACTGAAATAATTTTAGAAAATGTACATAGTTTTACTTTCAAAGGTCATGAGCAAGTAAAATATACACATTTTATTGCAAGGAAAAGCTTTCAGTCATTGTTATAATCTCCCCCACATCATACTTCTTCCTCCAATGCTAAAAAGTCAAGTATATCTAAGTAATAACATTTCAAGTAGCTACTTATTTCCTGCCATTGAGCAAAATTGGAAATATCCAAATTGGGACAAATATGTTCAAAGACGAAGAGGTGAAACGTTCTTTGAGTTGGAGGATGAGAGCAAGTATAGTTGAATGCTACTTTGACTTAATTCCAGAAGCCTACTTTCGCTAAAGAAATTCATATCATTTGAATTCAGCCTCTCAGATCCCTTTGGTAACAATAAGCCATGTTCCCTCAAGATGCACTGTTACATCTCAGAAAAAAACAAAACAATAATAATGACAATAAAGCAAAACAAACAAATACAAAACCTGGTACACAGCAACAAAAGCCAGCAAACAGACAAACAAAAAGAACTAACACAGAAAATGCACTAAGTAAGGAGCCAGAAACCTGAAATAATTTTCCACATAAATTATAAATTTCCTTTGACTCCCATAATCATTTTTTTAAGTTTCATAATGCTGTTGATTACTAATGAGTTTCTGGCTTGGTCTATTATTGGGCTGATGGTGGGGAGTGAGAGGAGCACTTGGAAGAAGTCTAGGTTTATAAATGTGAACATATGAAGTTGAGGGTCCCCAACTTAGGGTAGCATAAAGAATTACAGGTGACTTCAGAGGGCATTCAAAAACTAGGTATTTGAAATCCATGATAAGAAAGTGTGTACTTTCTTAAGGAACAAAGTTTTTGGGTAAATTTTCTACTATTTAGATTTTCACAGAGAGGTGTTTTGAAACTGGATGGCAGAAAATGTGCAAACTAGAGATATGTTCATTCTCTTGCTTTTCTATCTTTAGAAACTAAAGGTAGTATGAGCTGCTTTCATATTTGGTTGAAATGCCTGGAGAAAGCAAATATTTTTAAGAGAGCTGCTTATCTGCTCCTTTTTCAACCACTCTGACCCTCCTTTAATCGTTTGGCTTTTAATTTCTTCCAGCAGGATACTTCATTCTGATCCCCTTACCTGTCCCTACTAATCCTGCCAGTTCAAGGCCAATAGACATCTCAAAACACCAACTCTGTGTAAGAGCCCTTTCACTATATAATTAAAATTATTGTTACTGTGAATATGTTATATGCTTAGGAGGGTCAGAGTCAGTCATCTGCATTCTGGTATATCCTAGAGGTCTAAAACTGCACCACAAGAGTCAGCCCAAAGCCAAGGTCAACTATTTTTAAAACTATGAATTACTTTTATCTGCTAAGAAAGGTAATACATAAGCATTGTAGAAAAAAAAGAAAATATGGAAAATCAGGGTTCTCTCTTCCTGTCCCATCTAATCTAACTTTTTCCAATTCAAGTATGTTAGTAAACAGACTATCCAATTATTTACTTTCATGGAGTCTCTTAGTTTTTTAGTGACTTTCTGCAATGTACTCTTTATGAGCAGATGTGAGAGACCTCAGAACTTCAGATGGGGCAAACCTGAACCTCATCAGCAGTCCCAATAGAACCGGACCTTCACCCCTGCAAACAGTTCCTGAAGCCTTAAATGCATGCTGGGGAGAGGGGGATGATCCAGTCTAGATGAAGGTAGACAAGTCATAGAATCTAATTTTTTATAAAATTCCATGGTTAAAATTCTTCAAACTATATCGGACTCTTTGTTTTGTTATTACCATTTGACTTTGGAATCTGTAGTCAGTTTTAGATAACACATTTCAATTCATTTGTAAAGAGAAAACAATCACCCTATTTGTCTCTGAGTGAAATTTACAGTGAAGAATGGTAGGCAACTTTCCTCTTCTTTCCTTTAACAACAGTGGACTTCTCCTATAGCAGAAGGGGTTTAAATTATAAAGCAAAACTTTGTGACTAAGGAGTGAAATACTAAATTGGGCTTTTTAAGACTGTGGTGGATGTTTTTAACAAGATGTTGTTTTTCTGCAAAACTGTGGAGACTTCATTCGCTAGTAAATTTTTTGAAAATATGGGAACTGACATAGGGTTGCTGACTCTTTGTTTTTTCAAAGTTAAATATGTTAAATACAAACGAAATTACTTATTTAAAAAATATATATATTGATGGCCTATTCTGAGCCAGGCACCATGCTACAATCTGGAGCTGTGATGATGACTCCCTTTCCTCATGACATTATAGTTTGCTTGGCAAAAGGCATCAATCAAACACACAGAAACATTAAGTTTAAGAGTGATTAGTGCAATAAAGCCTATGTACATATAAAAAAGACTCTAATTTGTCTACTTTAAAACTAAATATCATGAAGGAAGAACCCATCATCATCACCCTCGTGGCTAACAGTTATGAGCACTTGTAAAGGCTCAGGCACTATGCACTGCTTTGAGCATCTTGCATGTATAACAACATTTCATCTCCAAAGCAACTCTGTGAGATGGTTTATTTTATTATCCCTTTATAAGGATTTGAAAATGAAAACACAGAGAGATTGTGTAACTGCCTTTAGATTTATTGTTTGCCAGTGGTAGAGCCTGGATTTAAACTCTTCCAGTCTGGCTGTGGAGTTCAAGTTCTTAACTACCAGAGCAAAGGGCAGTTTTCATGATTTTCATAGAACTATATTTATAAAAATCTTACTACATTGTTGTTATTTTTCTCTTCTAGTGCTAGAATCCTAAAAACTTGGAACTATGGCTAATTGTGGACCAGCAATGGAATACCACACTTTGAAGATTTCTTTGTGAATGAGGACATGCTGGATGGGATGGTTTAATGTGATTTCCTGCCCAAGACATGGGGAAAGACTAGACTGCATTTAACTGCATTTAATTCCAGGGTTCTAATGCCTTCAATGGATTTTCAATGATATTATATGGAACCTTAATGTGACTCTTAAAAGTGTTGCATTTTGTGTACCATTAACTTATTATAAACAAACAAAAAAGAAAATGCCTGAACCGAAAGATACAACCCGGTCTCCCATGGTGCTTCCATTCCAAAAGCAATTTGGAATTTCCTTTGTTTAAAAAAAGATTCATTCGTTTATTTCTTGTTACAAGGTAGCTAAGCATGCATTTTAATAGAAAATGATCCATATCACTTGCAGGTTTTACCCTCTTTGAATGTGGTTACTAAGATGAGAATATGCTAGAAATAAGAAAAAGCTCCAACACTTTCCAATAGACATTTAATTTGACTTTGATGGAAATTATTGATGTGAAAGAAATGAAAATTGATCACCAGATTCCTGAAGATTAGGAACAATCTGAGAAAGAGACATTCCATTTCTATGGATCTGGGATGGAAATATCCCTGACAAACAGCCTTCCTTTGGCAGACTTACATTCATAGACCATTTCTAGGACTCAACTCACTTGTCAACAGCAGGGAGGAAGACAGCAATATTATATAAAAGCAATTGGGTGAGTCTAGGGGGTATCTCACTGCAGTAGAAAGCTGCCTTTAAACAGACATCAACAAGCCCTCTCCAAGCTTTGTTTCTGAGTTATCTTACGTAAATGACTGCTTTTCCCAGTTGACGCTGGCAGCCCGTGATGGTGATGGCATGGTCAAAGATATGGACCAGGGTCCCTAGGTCCCATGCAGGGGAAATGCAAGCTCATTAAGCAAAGCCTGGTAAGGTGGGCTGGCAGGTCAGCTGTGTCATATTGTTAATGGTTCCTTACTGTATTTGTGTTTGTTATGGATTATAAACCATGACGATGCAATAAAGGGCTGGGGCCATGAATTCCAACTGGCTGTGTAGTGCTATTTCATAGAGGGGCTAGTCCAACTGTAATGAATTCAGATGACAATGATTTTGGTTTCACTGCATTGCTCCACTTCCCTGGGAACTGAGGAAGATAAGTGAGTGGGCGCCCATCATAAATCTAGAAATATATAACAACATGAATTAGTTTGTGAAGCTTTAAATCCATGCAGAATGCTTAGGCCAATAAATATGGTGATCACACTATTTGGTGAGAAATGTTAATTAACCAAGGAAAGTTGATAAAATACATTTTCTTTAAAAAGATGAAACTGCTCAAATATCTTTCTTTGTGCTTATTTGTATCTGCATGAATATGAAATGCCATTGGTTCTTCATCTTTAATACCTAAGGGATTTATAAGCATATTGCTTCAGTAAAACTTGGTTCATCTGTACAGTACATGGCTCAGTTATGCATATTTAATTACTCTAAAAGTAATTTACTTGTACAGATGGTGGTATTAGAGGGTCTTACTTCAATTTAAATTACTTTCATTGGAAAAAGAAGTGTTCCTTGGCTATGATTTCCAAGTAAAATTTAACTTTTATAACATATGGAATATACCTGCCTGTAGTAATTATAGAGGGATAATCCCACGCATGCAAAATAAACATTATTGTAACATTTTGAAAGAACTCACAGAGAGTAGTATTATAAGGAGATAATTCAAGAGTCTTTCAGATGCAAAGCTTAGGGGGTTGTAAACTCTAAACTTGCAGCTAAAGTATATAAATGAGCTTAGAAAAAAAGCACGGGGGAATCTAATTTGCAGCTGAATACAGCGAATAGTCCCCTCTGCAGCACCCTGCTACCTAGTTCTTACGTTCAGTAAAATCTATCAACCCCCTCCTCCCTGCATGTAACTAAAGAAATTAGAAGCTAATTTGTGAGCCATATCCCTGGGCAGCTTTCAGAGAATCGCAGGGACCTGGGTGCTTCCTCAGCAGAGTCCTCTTGTCCTCCCCTCTCTAGAAAAGGCAAGACTGCCTCTCCCACACCCCTACCCTTGCAGCTTGGTGCCTTCTGAAATGCAACATCCATCCTGTTGAAACAAGATCCAAATAAAAATCATCACTTTCAAAGGTAAGCCAGTCACAAAGAAAGACAAATGGCTTGTAACACATTGTATTGATTATCACACAATAGCTTCGTATTAAAGATCAGAAAAATATAAATGCTTTTGCAAAAGATATTGTTTCCTATTATGAGATTGTAAAAAGTGCCCATGTGTTTGTTCATTCTTCACTGCAAGGTATTTCTTTATTAAAACACTGTGTCTCAGAGGCAGCACATGTACCATCCACTACTCCGGTTGCTATGGTAAGGAGTCATGTTTTATTGAAGAGTAAATGGCCACCACCCACATGAATGGCTCCCTGGTGGCCTTAACATAAGCTTCCTCCCCCTTTCCTTGTTTTTTTTATTTTTATTTTTATTTTTTTTGAGCCATTCTGTTTTTTTTCTAATAAATACAAAACTTCCCCATATGTAGAGTAAGACACAATCTTTCTGATGCCTTTTCTAAAATCTGGCTTTTGAAATTACTTTATTCATTCTGGGCCATGAATGAAGAACAAAAAAAAGTCCAATTTAATAAAGAAAACACCACAAGTGTTTTTTCTTCTTATTGTAAAGTTAAAAAATGTCTCTAATACCGTATATGTATCATTATAGTTTATAATGCTATTTTATATATCTGGTATTTTTTAATAACCCTTACTTTTATTAATCAAGTCACATTAACCTTAAGAATCTTTGTGACTACACATCCATATATACACAAAATAAACATATGCTTTAATACTTTAGGAATTATTTTTGTAGACTCATTTTAAATAACTGGACCTAGAATATAGATAGAAAAATATGTTGGTGCTGCGTGCATGCTTGCAGAGTCCATTACAAGAGATCTCTATTATGTGAAGGTACATCACATAATTTTTTTAAGCGAGCTGTACTCTTTATCTGAATTTTGGGCACACATATAGGCAGAGAGGTATTTCACACATAGTGGTAATTTGACTGTGTGCCAATCTAAATACCTTGAAGCAAAGTGAGGTTTGAGTTTCTTCAAGTCATGACTATTTGGTGTGAGTGTGATAAAAAAAAAAGCTCTACCAGAAATGTTTGGCTTAAAATCTCCAATGAGAGGGAAACAAATCTCTTGAAATAAATTAAAAACAAACAAACAAACAAACAGACAAACAAAACATGCAACTAATCAACAGCTTCCAGTTTCCTAAATAAATCCAACTAACAATTTCTGACCTCTGTCATTTCTCTATTTTTGTTTTATCTGCTTCAAATTTGGCCAGAATCTGACTTGGCTGGATTCTTTATTTGGGCCACATACTTGTGACTCAGTGCACAAGTCTTACTATCATTGGGGGTTAGCTGAATTGTTATTTTCTCAACAAAACTGAAAACTACTCCCGTTTCATGAAGAAGAAGAACACAGGGCAAGGTGAGGAGAAAAGATAAGGGAGAGCAGTGGTATGAGGAGACTATTTCTTAATTATGCTGTAGACTCTCTCGAACAGATCCTTTTCCTATCCTGCACTGTGAAAATAACTGGCACACAGTGACTGTCACCGATGGCTCAGCTGTGGCACATGGATAATACAACTGTGCCTCTGAGACAGGAGTTGTCTGTTTTTATTTTTAAGAAGAAAAAGTAAAGAAGAGGACATAAGCCTGGCCAAAAAGTTTCAAAGCTATTTCTTTATTTTACTCTCATTTCTGTTTATTAGATATCTTCAATTGTAAAGGGATTTCCCTCCATATGATTCTTTTTATTGATTTTTATATTAAAGCAATTGGAAGCAATGCAGTATCATTTTCTGGTATAATAGAGTCATAGAAGCATGACAGCAGACACCTCACTGGGGAAAATAACTTGTAAACTCTATACAAATTAGCCTCTTCTAATGCAGTTAATAAAAGAAAATAAACACTTGCAGATGGAATAGAATTAAATAGTACATTAGAACTCAGTGCAAGAGTTTATTGTAGTTTTTTCTTTTTATTATAAATGACCATCACTAAAATGATCCTAAATACCCTATTAAGGAAAACACTTGCCAATAGGTGAAGACTACTGGGGCAATAGAAAGTATAATTGAAGAACTTGCTGCTTCAACTGCAGAAAATTATATTAGTATGAACAACCAAATACCATTGTGTTAAAAAAATTTGTTAATCTTTAAAAGTGAAAAATTCATGTTCACTTCATTCATTCATTCATTCATTCAGATTGCTTCATATGTATGTGTTAAATGCTATGGAGGGAAAAAAGATAGGGTCAATGGAATTATGGGAGTATGGGCAATAGGATTCTTCACCTTGTAGCATAGACTGCTTCTTTAAGACTAATAAAGGTTTGAGGGACCCGGACCTTCAAAAGAGAAGACAAAATGGTAATGAGAGTCCAACTATGAAAATAAGTCTGAATAGAGCAAGTGAATACCATCATTACTTTCCATGTTTACCTTTTATTAGCTTCCTCCCACTGTGACCTCATGTTTCTCCACACAGACTACCTCCCACACATGCCCTATATTGATTGAATGTTTCTTATTCCATTAGGCATATCTTCAATTTTGCTTCCACCAAAGGAGCATGAATGTGATTTTGCATTTTGATAATAATTCTTTGGTATCCAATTCCTGACCCTCCCCTGATTTTCAGCTTCATTACCCTCACATTTTACTGACAGGTGGGAAAGGTTTACCCTGAAATGCCATCGAGATAAAATAAATGAAAACAAATGTGATTCAAGATGCAACATGATAAGTGTCATTAGAGATATACAAACAGAATGCTATGGGATTTAAGAGCTGGAAAATGCCACGCTTAGGAATATCGGAAAAGACTTAATTCAAGACATGCAATGACATCACAACTTAAATCCGTGAATCCCAAAATACGTTAGGAAAAAATTGACACAAAATATCTAGGTGAAATCTTTTGTGAATGCAACAGTAAGTTCTGACCCACAGAGTTTTTTGATAGCTGGTTTATATACACACTAACTATGCCCATGAAAACACATATAAAGAATTCTCACATTCTGTTCAGAGGAATTTACAAATGTGCAAGCCAATTATTTCAGCTTGAGTGGATGCTTATATGCAAATTAAAAATTTTAATCAAATTGAAATTAACCCTGCTAGTCCTGAATCTGATGGAGTTATGGTGTGTTTTTATACACACAGAAATCAGAATTAAAGCACAATTCAAATAAAGAATTTGATGTATATGTTCTCATACATTTAGATGTAATCCTAAATTTCATCAGTTACATATTTCCTGGGACCAGGGGAGTGGGTACTTTTAATTTTAAAACTCTCAGGTGATTCTGAACTAGGACGTGCATGGGTCCCCTGTTGAGAAACAACAGTCCATAGCCTCCATCTGCTGCCTCTGGGGCAGGGCCGGCCAGGCAAAGGCAGCAGATGAGGAGAGCCAGTCTCTTACCAGGTTGTAAATCTGTCTGAAGAAAAACATCACCAAAAGGAGAGTTTATATTGGGAATTCAAAAGAATGGAGTTAGTGGTTAGGGCCCAAAAGTCATAAATGGCCATGAGAACTGGACATGAAACAGACGAGGAAATGGATAGCCAGTCAGTATGGTTGGTGAGGGGAAAGTGAGCAGATTGGAGCAATGGAGAAGGTGGGATGGAACAGTGCTGAAGAACATCACTGAACTCTTCCTTTAAACAGCGCCTTGCATGCCTAAGAGTTCCAAGAATGAAGTGGGGCTAGAATCAGGGAGACCAGTCCCTACATATTATAGATAAATAATAGGTAGAGAGATACTAGGGAAGTACTTATATAGAATTTAGTTACCTTAGCAGAGAACTGACTAAATCATGGGGGTGAATGAAGAATGAATTGACAAGATCATACTCTACCTCAGGAAAACTTGATTGAATGATCAATGCATTCATTCATTTACTCAATGATCCAACACGTTTAGCACATTTTGTAGGCACCATGCTAGACAGTGGAGATCTAGCAGAGGAAAAGATTGGCAAATGAACACATTTTTAGCTGTCATAATTTGTTTTTAAGTATGATGATAATAAAGTCAATTGTGTATAATAGGATGCAGTTCCATTTTGGAAACACACTAATGAGTCAAAGCAAAGTATTTGTTAAACAGTAAACAAGTAATACAATTCAAATTTAATTGTCTAATGAGTCAATTATCAATTAACTTTGAAATTGGGAGAAATAAGTAGCACAGGTTATTGATATCCATGTTCAGTCCTCAAATAGTCTTTTTCCCTCTCTCAACACAACCTCCCTTGAAAGTGAACAAGTGGTGAAATTACTGCGTTGCAGTATTATCATCTATATGAATACTGTATAGCATAAGTAGAAAATATAAAATTTTGGTAAAAACTCTAAAAATTTAAGAAAATCTTTTTAGAACTTTTTTTTTGAAAATCAAAAAAGGGGTCAAAACCTAAAACTTATGATGGAGTCAAAGATGGTAAGCAAGAAGATAAAGACCCGATTATCTATGGGTGGTGCTCCTAGTTTGTGCCTAAATGGTGTCCACTGCTTATAGAAAGATGCTTATGGGCATTCATGACCTGACTGGGTTAGACATGCCAGGAGTCTATTGGTTTATGGGACTGAGGAGACTGGGGAGAACCAGCACATCCTCAGGGAAGACGGAGTCAGGCAGCCTAGATTTCCCCAATTACGAACATGTCAGTTGAAAGAGGGATTCTGACTACAGCAGGGACTCTGTCTAGTACAGATTGGGAGCCTGTTTCAACAAGACATTACATTAAAAAAAAAAAAAAACAAGAAGAAGAAAGAGAAGAAGAAATAAAGAAGCATTGTTCTCTATTTTGCCACAGAATACGTTGGAGCTTCACCTCCATAAACACTCCAACATATGAGAGGTACCAGAAGATGAAGCAGGAAGGCCTAGCATAGCCAGCCATGTTGACGGGCTTGGGCAGTTGCTGGAAAATCATGGATAACTCCAAGCAGCCACCTCCCAACATTCGCTTATGCCCTTCCTTTTCCTCTCTTGCTTGTTTGTGTGCAGGTGTCTGGTATGTTTCCATTTGTGCTTGCTTCCTTACATGCAGGTGTTTAGTATGTTTCTATTTCATAAGAGACAGCAGACAGTGGCAAGAGACATTTAATCTTAACCATTCCCAGATTTTTGCCAGGGCACAAAGGTTGCTCTTTGGCAGGACCCCCTGCCCTGGAGTATATAAATGCTCATCAGTCCAGCAATGCTGATGTCCCTCATCTCTAACATGAAGTCAGTCAGGGAAAGCTGCAGAGCAGCTGGCCTCCCCGGAGGACCAGCCACAATTGGTCCTTCATCAATGATGTCGAGAGGGCATGAAGAGCTGCCATCCACAGACTCTGACTTGAGAAGTTGGCCTCCGTGGGGGAGCAGCCACAATGGGCTATTTCTCCTACTTTTTTGGACACTTTGTGCTGTATAAATAATAAAGTGGTCATTTTCTGGGAGTCTCTGTTGTGCCTGAGTCTATGCTCCCACAACACACTGTATAGCAACTTGCTCTACAATAGCTAGAGGGATGACAGGAGTGCCTGACAGAGGCCAGGTTGTGGTTGATGGATCTTATTTCTAAGCACTGTGAGATGTCCTTGGGAACTTCCAGAAATTCTTAAGTGATGGGGAAAAGATTTACAATGCTCAAAGGCTCTATTGTAGCAGGTAGGGACCAGAGCAAACAAGCCAAATATCAGTTATTAAAGCCTAAATGACACATTTGTTTTTTATCAGTAAGCCCCATGGTTGAGAAAGTTTGCACTGCATATTATATAATCATTTGCTAAATAAGTGAAACATGAACATTATTGTTTCATTGAATAGTATAGAGAAACTATTACATAAATGTTTTGAAACTAGCTGGGCAGAGAGCTATAAAAGCTTATAAATATCTAGAACTTTAACATTAAAAACTTTCAGTGGAGGCTACAGATTTATTTATTATAAAGAAAGGGTAAGAGCCAGAGAATGAAAAACAGTAGTAGGCAGTCGATGTAAGAGTAAGTAAAAAAACAAAAAACAAAAACAAGTCTGGAAACAAACAAATATGTGGATAAAATTTCTATCATAGGTAATGCCAAAGAAGTCCAGGGCACTTTTAATGACCAGAAGCTTTGTAAATAAGAAAATGAGAACTTTCTCATTAAAAAAATGGAAAGTAAAAAGTTATTTACTTAGCAATTGATTATAAATATATTAGAGTCCTTATATCTAGGTATGTTGTTTCTTTTAAATTTGGCAAAAATCTATTAGTATCCTTCTCTTTCTACATCCTTCTTTCTCATTCCCTCTCCTTCCCTTTTTTCTCTCCCTTTCTGCCCCCTCTTTCCTTCCCCCCCCCTTTCCACTGTCTCCCTCCCTCTCTCCTTCCCCTCCTTCGTTCCCTTTTTCATTTAGAAAAGCCTACTCAAAGACCTGAATCACCTTTCTCATGAATCCGCAGCTACCCAAAGGTCCATGAAGTGACAGTTTCATTCCAAATTTCAGAATGCCACTGCATACCTATTATGTAGTTCCAGCTATTGACAGGATAGGTTCAGGCTTTAAAGGAAAAGAAGCAATCCCTGGATGGTCTTGGTGGAAAATATTGTTAATACAAAACTAACATATCAGTGCTATTTAATCCCAGTGACGTTGTAATATAAGTTCAAATATTTATTTCTAAAATGCCTAATGTTGTCCTCTAAAAAGGAAAACAAATAAAAACAAATTACTATCTGACTTTTATCCATTTCAGTGTGCTATATGAATTTACATCTTTTACACATGTGTTGGGATCCTCATTATTTTTTCAAACTCTCCAAATAGTCCTGGCAGTATTGAAGAAGTGAAACTCAGATTCCTGTGCTTTCAATTCAAGTTAGGTTCCATCATGCTTTTTCCAATAATTTAACAAATGAAGACAAGCTTGAATTACTAAAGAAACAGGAAACAAAGTAAAGAATTGTAAAATGAGAAATAGAGTAAAGTCTTACTGAATTAAATTTATATT
>JAQZBX010086015.1:0-13049 GCA_029593785.1 Cabassous unicinctus | reverse complement strand
TTTGAAAGGATTATTATAGAAACAATACTTGGCAAAATATATTGCAAAGATGTGGAATAGTCATATGAATATAATGAATGAAAGCAAAACATTATTTCTATCTCCATAAAAAGCAAGCCATTGTATACAATTTTGTAATCACAAGTGGGCTATGTATATAGAATTAATAAAAATGAAATTTCTAACATTTTTATATTTACTACCCTCCATTCTATGTTTTCCACATATAAAATTAAATAGTTCTGAAGTGAGAACCCTCAAGGTAATTAGTTTTATAATTGGAAGGATAATTAACACTGAAATAAGATTCCTCTATGCTTTGGTATGTTTTGAGACAAGTAAAATTATTTGTGGCTTCAATAGTTATTTGGAATGATGAGATTACAGTAAAATCCAGAAAAGCATGCAGGCAAGATGCCTGGACAGAAATTTAGGTCTTAATCAAGTACTGTAATTCATTAATGACAGAAGGAAGGATGGTTTGATCTAGATTCATATTAAGTGGGTTGTCTTTCTTAGATACTGTTTGCAGGTGAGAGGTAAACTAGAGAGACAGCAAAGGAATGCTGGTACACATTGCAACAGAAAACTGGAATCTATTAGATTCTAATAGTTTCAACTCTTTTTGAATGTTGCTGCAAAGGAGGAAAGCAAGGGCTCACACTCTTGTCTTAAAGAACAACTGAAATGAAAGAGTGGTGATGCCTAACCCATCTGGTCACTACCATTAAAACCATTCTAACAGGAGCATCAGGCATTCATTAACTGTTTAAAGAAACTAAATTGTATCAGCTGCTGTAAGACTAGGAGAGAAGCAAACATCCTAGTCACCTGGTACATGAAGACCGTTGCTATAAAGGGTTCAAAGAAATGGGCTGAGGCAGAGGTTCTCTTACAGAGCAAATCTAAGATGGCCCATGCTAATAAATAAAATGAGGAAATAATCACTAGATATGTCCAAGCTGAGTTTGAATAGATATATTTTTAAAAAATAGCATAAATATGGCTAAATAACTGAAAGGTTTATGGGCCACCTTTTAGATCACTCAATGTACTTAGAATATCTGATCTTAAATATGTTGAAATTAACAAAAAATAACAGAAATTAGAAAGAAAATGAAAAGGGAAATATGTGAATTCCTTGGTTTCAATAAACTGTCTTTTGTTGATTTCCTCTAAGCTGAATTCCTCCAGAAAGCCACATAGTGAAACAAAAGTAGCATTTTATTTGTAATAAGGATTATTTGCACTGAGTTTTAGTAAGTCCTATCATTTTACACTTTTACCACAGAGAGATAGAAACATATTAGAAAACATGGACAACCTCATTACTTTCACAGAATTCCTCCTCATGGATATTTCACCCTTCTGAGAGCTCCAAGTGTTTCAAGGTCTGATGTTCTTAATGATGTATTTGGGAGCCCTGACTGGGAATCTTCTCACTGTTACTGTAATTGTGACTGACCCTCATCTGCACTCTCCAATGTACTTCTTTATAGGCAACTTATCCCTCATAGATCTTTGCTGCATTTCAGTTACTGTGCCAAAAATGATCATGAATTCTTTGACAGGCAGCAAATTGATTTTTTCTCTCCTCATGAGCTGCCCAGATTTTCTTGGGTATTTTCTTTGGATCCACAGAGCTGTCCTTCCTTTTGGTGATGTCCTATGATTGCTATGCTGCCATTTGCCACCCTCTGCACTATGGGCTCACCGTTACCCCACATCTGTGCACAGAGGCAGCTGGTGGCTCCTGAGCAAGTGGGTTCATCCATTCTGCTATCCACATAGGTGGCATGTTCAGGATTCTCTTCACAGAGTCCAAAGTGATCCATCAATATTTTTGGGACATACCTCAAATTTTGAGGATCTCCTCTCTAGATGTTCAGTTTTCTGAGCCTATGGTCTTAGTTCTAAGTGCTTGTATTGTATTTACATGTTCTGCCTTAATGATTAAATCACATATTGATATATTTTCAATGGTACTTAGCATGCATTCTCTGGAAGCCCATAACAAAGCCTTATCCACTAGTAACCCAGAGTTGGTGGTTTTTATTTTGTTTGTAATTTCTGTAGTGACTGCTAGTTTAGGTCCCATTGCAGATAAAGCTTCTCTTAGAAATCTTCTCATGGCCAAGTTCTACTCTATGGTACCCCTATTTATAAACCCCATCCTCTATAGTCTGCACAACAGAGAGATTAACACTGTTTTAAGAAGAATGTTCCACATATATTTTGAGATATCAAACAAGGTTTTCCTGGATTAAAATATTCTAAAAATTTTTAATGAAATTTAATGTATATTAGATATATATTCTATATTTGAATCTATCCATGTCAACTATCCAGGGTTTATATTCTGTATATATTTTTTTCTTTTATATGTGGTCGTGAGTTATACATCTGTTTCCAATGTTTTCAAATCATTCATTTGTGTAATTCACATGTACTTTTGGAATATATTTTCCACATTCTTAATGTGTCTTGAATAATTTTTATGATAATTGTGAGCTATGTTAAAGAATTTATCATATGTAAAAGACTATGTGTAAGAGTTATAAGTGTCTATGCATGTGAGATAAACTCAAGTTACAGGATATTGCCACCCTGGAAAAGAATGTTGAGTGTTTTGAATTAGACAATTCAATTCAAATTGCTCTCTTTGCATTCAGCTTTCTACAATGTCTTCACCAAGTATATAGGTAATTAAAATTGAGACATACCTGTAGAACTAAGGACACAATAAGGATGTAGCACAGAAAGTTAGAGTTGCTTCCCTCATTGAAAAGTGGAATATAAAAATCTAGCCCTCAAGCTAGATTTTTAATTTTTTTTATCTCTCCCTGTGATCTAGCTGAATAGGTGTGTACCTCACTTGATGCATTCAATATTTCTGTCTGATGAAGAGCAAGTAAGTACAGAGTGAAGTGAGATGCATCAGTGATTGGATCTGTATTTTGTTTGCAGACTATCTGATATTGGTTATAATATATGATACAGTTTATCCCAACAAAAATACAAAAAAAACACTATAATCTCTAAATATAGAAAGATATTATTTTTTGTAATTCTCAGAGAATGAGCATTTTGAGCATAAGTAATTATGCTTTTTATTTCTCAAACTTGAATTTGTGAAAGCTGCTTTTTACTTAGAATCCCTATCTATGTAACTTTCTGCCTTAAGGACCTAGTGCTCATTTAACTTCAGCCTTCATCCTGCAAATGGTAAAATGCAGGCTTACTATGACTAAGTATATATTTTTAATTATAGAAGCAAGTAATGAATAAATAAAAAATGTGTTGTCATAGAAAGAATTAATCATGGTCCTGATCAAGAAGGTGGAGTGAGACCCTTCAGGTTTCTATCCCCCACAGAAACTTTGGACAACTAGCAAGAACTAACAAAAATACCTTAATAGAGAACCAGAGAAAATTTAAAGCTTTGCAGGAATGTGATATGTGCCAAACCAAATAAAAAGCATCTAAAACATGGTAGGATCTCATGACACCTTAGCCGGCCCCTCACCACCCCTCACTGACTAATCATGTAGCTGGCCTGAGCTCCTAGGATGGATTCTTGGTACTGATTCTGTATAGAGCTGTGTAAGCTTTGTACACACATTGGGAGCATGTACATCTGGATCAATCTGTCTAGTGATAGCCTGAAGGAATCTCCATTTCAGAATTTTCCTGTCTTTGGAAACAATTAAGAGAGTTTTGGCCTCCAGAAAACTATGGAAGAGCAGTAAAATTTTGCTGCATTGGGCAAGGCATTGCTGGCTCTAGGACATAAAATACATTTCTTGGGATGGGACTGTGAGGAAATGGTTTCCAATGGAAAAGTGGACATTTATAGCCCTGTAAATGGGGAACGTCCTAGGTTCACATGCCCACGTGTAAGGCAAGATGCATGCTCAGAAAGGAAAAAGGCAGCTTCAATTCTTTGACCTCAAGATTATCTTTAACCCCATTATATGGATACACTCTAAAGGAATAAATTGTACTGAATAACCTGCAAAGACTAAGAAAGTTGTTTTTTTTTTCCATTTTATTTGTTTTTGGCAATTCCTGACATTCAAAGAAAGCTCTGTCATAAAAATAACTGTAGGAGCTGATGCCTCAGTGTCTAAATTTCAGTAATAACACACTAATATTTCACAATGTCCAAGTTTCAACAAAAGGTTACAATATCTAGAAGGAAATGGCAGTGATATCCCAGGAAAAGGAAAAGATTAAATCATTAGCAACTATCAATGGTGAGAACTAGACTTGGGACATACCAGACAAAGATAAAAATGATGCTAAATATGCCCAAATAGCTCAAGTAAAACCTGGAGAAAGAACTAAAGGGAATCAGGAAATTGATATATGACACTAAAGAGAAAATCAATAGGGAGATGGAAATTATGAACAGGAACCAGAGCTGAAGATCATGGTAATAGAAATTAAAATTTCCTTAGAGGAGTTCATCAGCAGATTAAAGCTGTCATAAGAAATAATCAGAGACTCTGAGACAATTGAAATGATTCTAAGTAGTACAAAGAATAAAAAATAATAAACACTGAGCGGAGCTTGTAGAATCTGTGAGTCATCATCAAGCACAACAATATACATATATTCTGCAGTCCCAGAAGGAGAAGAAAGAGAGAATAGGGTAGACAGATATTCAAAGAAACAAATGGCTGAAAGTTTCCCAATGAAAGACATGCAAGATAGTCAACAAGCTCCACACAGAATAAATAATAGTAGACCCACACTGTAGCAAATTGTAGTCAAACATTTGAATGACAAAAACAAAGAGGTGATTTTGGAAGCAACATTAGAGAAGCAATGTGTCACATACCTGGATCCTAAATAAGATAAAGCGTCAATTTCTCAAAAGAAACCAGGGAGGCAAGAAGGAAGTGGGACAAAGTATTAAAAGTCTTGAAAGAAAATAATTGTCCACTAAATCTGGTAAAACAATCTTTCAAAATTGATGGAGAATTTAAGGCATTCCAAGATTAAAAAAAGAAAACAAAAACCTCTGGGTAGTTCACCACTAGTCTTACCTTTTATGCAATGCTAAAGTGAGTCATTCAGACTAAAGGAAAAGACACTAAAAAACAGATCAATGTCACAAGAAGCAATAAGGATCTCCAAAAAGGCCAATGACATGGGTAAACCTAAATGCCAGTGCTATTGGAATTTTCTTCCCATATGTTCTAAAATGGCAAATGCAAACATATAATGATAACACATAGACTTAGGATTTTAATTTAAGCCCCAAGTTAACTACAAATGAAATACTAGAGAATATGCAAGCTTACAGAGTAAGAAATTTGAGTTTAGGTAGCAAGGTTTGTTTAAGGGGGTAGGGTAACATGGAGTTAATGCATTGTGGGTGTAGAGTTTCTGTTTCAGATATGGGAAAGTTTGGATAATGGAAGGTGATGTGTTTACCAAAACTGTGAAAATAAGAAAGATTCCAAGATGGTGTGCTTGGGAGTGACTGATATGGGAAAATTTACATTGTATATAGGTTTCCACAATTTAAATAATTGAATGAATAACTAAAACAGAAAATGGCTATTAACTCCCATATAAAATCCTGGAAAGGATCTAATAAGAGAGGAATGGGGGCAAAAAAAACCAGGAAACTTTTGGGACATATGGAAAATTGTACTATGCTCTGTAAGTTTATATCAATGTTAAATTTTTTGAAATTGAAAACTTCATTTAATATGATTACATAATTGAATATCGTTCTTGGAATATGTGTATGACAGTAGTCAATGCTCAAGGAGCATGATGCATACAATCTACACTCAAGTGTTCAGAAAATAAATGGTAAATGGATAGACAGATAAATGTATAGATAAGGGCATTGATAGATTAATGGATACATAGAATGATACGGCAAACTTAACAAAATGTTAAAAATTTTGGATATGTATATCAAGGGGTTGGGGATGTGTTTGGAATTTTGTCTATAGAATTTGTATTATTTTTGTTAACTGTCCTGTAAATTTGAAAGTATTTCTAAGTCAAAAGTTAAAAAATTATTGATCCTGGTAAAAGTCTTAATTGTGTTCATTTTCCTCCAATGCCTGAAATATCTTCTTATATTTTCAATAATTCAATAATTGATACCACATCATATTTCTTTTAAAAATTAATGTGTTACTACCTGAGACATCTGCATAACTGTCTCCTGGGAAAGCTATCACTGTCCAATTATATATTCAATTAAAAGTGTTAAAAATACCAGTTGAAAACTTCTGGATATTTTCTTGTGGCATTATGACTTTATGTTATACCAACTTTTTGGTTATATTTAAATTTATATTTAAATGTAGAAATACTATCCTCGGTATTGTCATGCATATTTGATTAAGTAGATCCATTAATCTTTATTCCCCAGGGCCATGATAAAAACCTAATAGTTTTCTCTCTTTCATTTTGACTTTTTTCTCTACAATTTCATATTTTCTTTTATGGATATCTGAAGCTCATAATATATATATTTTGCAATGATGAACTTTATTTTTAGAGAAATTTTAGATTCCAAAAAATTACATCAAAAGGATAGTTGTATACCACATTTTGCCTATCCATTTATTCAATGATGGACACTTGAACTGCTTCCATATTTTAGCAATTGTGAATAATTTTGCTATGGACATTGGTGTGCAAATAGGAGTTCTCATCCTTGCTTTCAGCCCTTCTGAATATGTTCTTAGTAACAGGAGTGCTGCATCATTCAGCAGATCTATATTCAGCTTCTTCAGTTATTGCCAAGCTGTCTTCCACAGAGCCTGCACCATTCTTTCCCACCAGCTGTGAAGGAGTATTTCAAATTTTCACATTCTCTCCAGCACTTGTAGTTTTCTGTTTTTCAATAATGGTCATTCTATGAAGTGTGAACTGGTATCTTGTAGTTTTGATCTGCATTTCCTTAATAGGTAGTGATTTTGAACATTTTTTTTTTCATGTGCTTTTTAACCATTTGTATTTCCTCTTTGGAGAAATGTCTATTCAAGTTCATTGCCCATTTTTATTTGGGTTGCTTGTCTTTTGATCTTTGAATTGTATGATCCCTTTATATAACATGTACAATACAATACTATTCAGCAGTAAGGAGAAGTGAAATCAAGATGCATATGACAACATGAATGAGCCTTGAGGTCTTTATGTTGAGTGAAATAAACCAGACACAAAAGAACAACTATTGTAAGGTCTCACTAATATGAACAAAATACAATAAGTAAACTCAAAGGTAAACTTTAGAGGGGGGGATATTAGGAGATAGAATGTGGGTTGAGAATGGGAGCTGATACTTAATGTATATAGAATTTTTAATAAAGTATATTGTAAAAGTGGGGAAATGAATAAAGTTGCTGTCAACACATTATAGTGAGTAAAATATATAAATGTGGTTGTGGTTGAAACAGTAGTCTGTGGATATGAATGTCAATTGAAATGAAGTTAGAGAATAATGTAGGTGCTGTATAATATAGTGATTTTGGTGGTGGATGAAGATTGTGGTTAATAGTATAAACATAAGAATGTTCTTTTACAAAATATTAAGAGTTTTGTGAAATACAAGAAAATTGCAATTAATGTAACTTATAGATGATAGTAATATTACAATATATTTGCAAAGAAGATAAATCAATTCAAAGGGACAACAATAGAGGTATAAGGGGCAATGATTTTTTTTTTCCTTTTGGAGTAAAGAAAACATTCTAAAATTGATGATTGATCAATTTTAGATTAAAATTGACAATTTTGGATTGAAAATCCCAAGTATGTGTTTTTACTTAATATTCCCTTTAAGGGGTAGGCTATGTCATCAAGAAACTTAAGATTTTCTACCGTGAGCAATTATTTCCAATTTTTCCTTGTAATTTTTTAATTGACAAATTCATTTTTATCTCAATACTGAAATAATCATCCATTGCTTGCATTTTTCTAAATATTTATATTCTATTTATTTAAATAATATTTATTTAAATATTTATATTTATATTTTAATAAAATGTTCTGAGAAATCATCTTCAAATCTTTTTAAGCTTTCCAAACTGTTCTTTTTAAAAAATATTTTAATATATATACATGTATAATTTTCCTAAACTCTCAAGACTTCTTTAGTCAGTGATTTATTTTCTGATAACAAAATACAATGCAAAATCATCCTTTATTACTTTGTAGATATTCACTAGATATTTTAAAATGTCCCACTGACCCCTTTATTGTCCTAGTGTATTGAAAGTCATTTAAAAATGCTTATCTTAATTTAAAAATATGGATGCTTCCTATGCATTGTAATCTTGAGAAGATCATTTAAAATTGTGAATGAGCCATCTGATAGCTGAAAAGTATCTTCATACCTTGGGGCTAAATGAGTTGAAATTTTTATTAATGAAACATAGGAGTAAGTTACCCCCAATTTTCATTTTTCTCCCTGTGCTATGTAGCAGAACTCTTTATTTTCAGTCTTTAAGCCATAAAAGCTGTTCACAGTGTGCCCCCAAAATTCCTCAGTTTCTTTTTCAGTACAGAGTCATACTTAGATATTTCAAGCCTGTGCTTTGGCAACCAGCTGATGGCTAAGGACTGCTGGTGTTCACACAGTGAAGCTAAACAAAATCTAAATCAACATACCAGGTCTCAGCATGACATGCTCATTTCCTCTGCAAAGGATACATACTTCTGAATTTTAAGACACCCAAAAGTATTAATCCCTCTTTCTTATCTAAGGTTTATTAGATATCAATTTTCATGTGTTGTCTTCCAAAATGTATGAAATCAATTTATGAGTACCTTCCTATTGTCTTCATCACTGATGAACATAACTTTTTATTTCTTAACTACAGTATTGTGTTATGGTGTATTCATCAGTGTTCTTATCTTGGACAAAATGCTTAGTGAAGATTTTAAGGAGAGATAAGACATGAACATGCCTTTTTAATCTTGAATAGATAGATGGAATGTGTTGGATATCAGTTATTTAATGCATACAGGAATGCATGTTCTACTGCAGCTATATCAAGAGCATTTAAACTTGTCCTGAAGACCTTATTTTCCACATCTTCCCTATTTTAATGTTACAGTAATTTATTCAGGTTCTTTTGATCATTATGTCCAGGATATAAAGAACTCCCCCACCAATATGGCTTAAAGGAGGAAAATTAGAGATTAATTTATCACAGTAATCAAGACAAAGTCTCCTTGGGAATAAGTGAATTAGAAAAACCCAGATCATGAAGTCATCTCTGGTTATATAGTCACTTTTTGTCACTTCATTGGGCAAAAATATTCAGTATTGACAAAAGCTAACCAGGAACTCCTTCTCAAACATTGAACAGTTAAGAAAGCATGAGCTTGTTCCAGAATCATGGGGACAATGCACTTAATCTCCCATAGGGGAGAAATTAAACTAAAATGTAACTCTTAGAAAGCAGAATAGATGGAGTGAGGCAATTTTAAAGGATTAAATAAAAAATTTAGCAGAAAGAATATATCCTATTACTTGAGATAGATATGTTTCTGACATTAAATGCTGCATAAATTTAAGACAATTTGTGTCAGTGACCAAAATAGCAAAAACATGTCTCTTGGTCAGGCAGGCTATGAGGTAACCACTTCAGTAGAAGCAATTAAAGGTCAACAAGCTCCTGGACTCACCATAACCTAGAAAACTGAGGTAAAACATATAAATAGAGGTGGCCATTTAACTAAAGGAAAATATTTTAATATTCATGCTTACAGAAGATATGCATTTGGAGTAATTCAAGATTTTGAAATTTTATGTAAACAATGGAGCTTTCTGACACCATTAGGAACCAAATAAAAAATTAGTAAATAAGTATCTGATTAGAAGCATGTAATCACTTAAAAATTGTTTTTAAAAAAAGGAAAATTGCTGTGGTACAAATGCTGACTCACACTCATAGATTTGAGCAAGAATATAAGAAAAATGCTATACTAGTAACTCAACAAATTGTACGGACACCAAGATTTTTTTCCTTGACTAAAGTATCTCATAAGACCACTCCAAATGCATTAGCTAAAAGCCAGATAAAATGCTTCTGACTTTGAAAAAGAGAAACAGTGTCAACAGATTACAAAATAAAATCTGGGAGTGGACTCTGGGAAGATATGGGTAGTGTCCTTGTTGCCCCAGAGTCCCTAAAAGAAACTATATGTGAGCATTCCATGATATTACTCATTATAGAACATAAAAGAAATGAAAGAGGTGACAACATCATACTGGCAGACAGTCTTTGATAAGGTAGTTAAAAAAAAAACATAATCAAAAGGATACATGTCAGATGTATAATCCAGGCAAAATCATTAATGTATGTATCTCTGAAAGCTTTGCCTCCCCCCTTCTGGCCCATTTGAACATTGGCAGACGGACTTTACCAATGAGTGATGATTATATATGTCTCATGGTTTACATATTCTCTGAATGGTTTGAGGCATTTTCTTGTCACAAAGAATGCTACAAATATAGGGGAAAAAGCTTTTAGAAAATGTTTACCCATCCTGGGGAACATCTTTTGAATTTTCAAGGAACCTTGAAACTCAATTCTCTTGAAAGATTATAAAAAAGAGTGTTGAAAGATTCACATCAGCAACACTTCTATCGCCCATACCATCCTCATTCTCTGGCCAGGTGGAATTAATCCATGGAGTATTTAAATTAAAGTTAGCTAAATTATCTTATTGACTCACTTGGTCTGTCTTAACCCAAAATATTCCTATTGATCTTCATGGCTCTGAGAGCTACACCATCTGGCAAATATACTTTGCTGCAAAGTGAGATCGTTATAGGGTGGTGCATGTACTTGGGACAGTTCACAAAGGAGGATTCAATTTAGTGAAGGGGATTTTTTTCAGTACCTTAAAAATTTAATGGAATATTTTCAGGGATATTTTCAACAGGTTACAGGAGCTTTTACTGACCCACCATCACCTAAAGACAACATTCCAACACCCACAACCTGATGACTTCATATTCTGGAAAAGGCATCCGAATAAAACCAATTTTTAGCCTAGCTTGAAAGAAACATTTTAGATTTCATAACTTCACATATAGCTGTCATATTAGAAGGAATTGTGACTTTGGTACATTACTCCCAGCTAAAACTGATGTCACTTCCAAGGTGGTCTTATGAAATATGACCCACAATTAAATTTTACCCACAACCCAGAAGCAGTTGACATGATCTAATGTAAATAGCTTCTACCCAAGGTTATGGAGCAAGTATCTGTTTTCCTAAGTGTTTTGGAAGTTATGTGGAAGTTTTCTGGATGATGAGGTGCGAACACATATAGCCAACAAGATCAGATGAAATGACAGTTTGTTAACTCAAAGGACCCAGAAGGGGACCCTGGAGAATGAAGGTGGTGGAGGGGCCTTGCCTTACCTAACCTGGTCTCCTACAAGGGTCACAGGAGGGGCTGGGGTGAATATATGGTGAGCTCTTGCCTTTATTGTGACCCAGTAGGGAGGGATAGGGCTTTTCCATGTATATAGGCAGTTGGCAGTTTCAAAGTAAAGGGTGCAAAAAGCAGATGTGTCAAGGGCCATTTGGAGAAGTTGCAAGCAGTTCTTATCATCCAAGTGATATGAAGACAAATGCCTCACTAATAAATTATGCAGCAGAAGAGAGCAGAAATGGCAAGGGGAAATTGAAAAGTGGCAGGGGCTGATCATGGAAGCTGAGGTTGGCTGATATAATCCATACCTATGGAGGTTCAGGTGTTACCAGCTGTGGGTATGTCCAGGGAAGGGATAATTGTGGTGGTTGCTCAAAAAGGGAACTTATGACCAAGCCAGACAAGATGAAGAGGCATCAGATATAATTTATTTTATGCCATTATACCAAAATTCCCTTGTTTAATTGACACACTTGTGCATTTATCTGTTTTTATAATTTTGTTTTTACTCTTTTGTTATCCTTTTCAAAAACCTATTTTCCATCCTTTCTCTAGTCTTCAAGATAAAACCTTTAGTTAAAATAACATCACTATTAATTATTGTTATTAATCTAAACTTAAGCCATCCCATAACTCCAGTTATTAAAGTGTTTCTAGCATTATAAATTCAACTGAATCCATGGTTTGCCAATATCTGTATGATAAAAATGGACCTGAAATAATGTTCTATCCAGTAGAAATTGATCAATGGGCCAATATAAGAGGTAAATTGGATTACAAATCATAAGGCATTCTGTGGAAAAATCACTCAACAATTCTACAGATCAATATAGTAAATGTTTTTGGCATTATGTGACTTTACTTGAAGATTTAGGCCAGCTTTTCACAGTTTTAAACTTTGTGATTAAAACTTTTTTATGTGTGGAAAACTGAAAAAGTCAAGACCAAAATTGGGAGACATTCTAGACTAGTTATATAGCCAATCAATCTGGTTAAATTGAGGTGATGGAGATGGGACTTCCATATTCAATGACAAAGAAATTAAAAGAGACTCTGATAATTATGTGTTTATAGACATAAAGAAAACCATGAAAAATAGATATTGATTCAATGACAAAAATTCTACTGGCACATGGAAACTAATGTAACATGATTTGATCAATATTCAGATCACATCTAGAATGGAAACTCAAAAGGTTAATCAGAAATAATATAAATGGATTGTTATGTCACTTACACAGAAATGTTTTCTGTTTAATCAGACTATCGCATTCTTTTGGAAAATGGCAATGTGTTGATGCTAATAAGACTTCCTCAAAAGACAGAAAGAAAACAATAGACTTTCAAGGCATTTTCTCAATCAACTCTTATCCTAACTTTAGATCATCATGGAATGCTTATTTCCTATAAGATAAAACATATAAAGCATTTCTCCATTGTTGGTCAGGAAGATGTGGAATCGATTATCTTGCTCCATCTAAATGCAATTTACATAATTAACTTAGGATCTTTTGCATCATTCCTCAACCCATGATAAAAGGAAAATACTCCCAACCTTCAAAGTTTTAACAAAATATTCAATGCTCTTCAAGTCCTTCAGACTGAAGTTGAGAGCACCA